>JABCMJ010009977.1:0-15604 GCA_014822125.1 Arbutus unedo | reverse complement strand
GAGGAGAACACTTCTTCTTACGCTTTTCCTTCTATTCAATCTTTCTATTTTTGCCGACACTTTTTTCTTAAGAAACATTCATTTATATTAGACCTTTGACTCATTCCCTCATCATTCTAGATATATTTACATTACAACTTTTAAATTTGCTTTCTGAATCATTCTAGAGATGTCTACATCACCTCGCGGCCTTACCCTCGCGGCTCTTCCTTGTCCTTTGCGAAGATGGACAATAGAGCAGCTGCAGAGGTATCACCTCGCAGTACCCTAATTTTGCAGGCCACACCTCGCGGCCTTACCCTCGCGGGTCCCACCTCGTGCCCCAACCTTGTGGGCCTACCTCGTGCCCTCATTATGCGGGCTTAGCCTCACGGCCTATCTCGTGCCCCCATATCATGGGCCTAGCCTTACAGGCCTCGCCTTGCGATGGTATTTTGTCACTTAGGCCCATTTATGTTGGGTGGGTGCATGAGTAGACTGCAACCATTGACTGTTGATGTTATTTCATTAATGAAATAATTTGAGACATTAGATTTATTATTGGATATTGTGAGATTTTATTTATGATAAATCCTTATTATAATATGTTAAAAAATGACTGCATAACACTCGAAAATGAAACAACACTTGAGAAAAAAATTCACTTTATATTCACAATAAACAAAGAGGTTCAGACCGACAACTATTGACTCCACTCCCTCACCACTCTCTTCTCTGTCTTACCACACACAAATAGCCACTCTACTCGGTGTTACAATTTAAAGACAAAAAAATAAATAAAAACAAAGGCATTAATTTCTTTGGGCAATGTGAGAAGCTAAAGAGATTTCCAAATGGGTGCTCCTACTTGCCCCCCACCCCCTGCGGCGGCGACCGCCGGGTGGTGTTTCATTTTACAAAATTATTCTTAGTTTGGGGGTTTGTTGTATATTTTAAATATTTAAGCGTTCCGTGGTATTTAAATTTTTTTTATTTTTTCACCCCTTTTTTCGTTTGAACATATGGATGAATAATATAAGTGTTTCGTGATACGAAAAGAGGGGCGGGAAAAAATTTGAAATATCTTTTCATTAAAAACATAAAGATGCATATTTTCCAAACACTTGAACTTTGGACCTTACTTTTTTAAGCAAAGAACTTTACCACTTGAACATAATGACAAAAAATACAAGTGTTTCGTGATACGAAAACAGGGACGAAAAAAACTTTACTATTTGAACTACATCACAACTTGATTAAATTGCTTCATGTTTATTATTTATTATTTATTATTATCTCCGTAAATTCTTTCTGATTAAAGAATAGTTACTTTTTTGGGGAAGATAAATAAAAAGAATTATTTTTTAAAAATTTCAAATAAAAATTGATGTACGCATCAAATAATTAGCATGTCATGTCTTAATACACAAGGTATACCAGAGGGGTCAACCACATACAGTAGCTCGAGTATTTAAGATATATCCTGCGAATTGGTATGAATCTTACGGTATAGAAATTTACATGTAAAACTCCAAAGGTTCGAGCATGTTTCTGATGGTTTTTCATCTTCTGTGTCTCGCGTTATCGGATCGAATATTTAAATTTCTACACAATAAAAAAATAACATATTCATCTTCAAACTAAAAAGAATAACTATAGACATCTTATTGACGTACATTACATAAATATTAACTTATAATAATATAACTTCTCTTGATACTTGGTTTATTCACAAAGTCCAAGTCAGAGAGTTAGAAAAATAAACAATCTGAGTAGCAGAAATTCAAAACCAAGTCTCCTATTTCTCAATATTCTTTCTCTCTATTTATAGATGTTAGAAAATAGGTAAAGAAAGAAAATATATAACAAATAGATTAATTGGGAGGAGTAAAAAAGTATTGGGAGATGAAAAATGGATGATGCATTGTGAAACAAAATTTGGATAAGGTGGATTGTAATCACCTACTTCTTACAATATTCTAATTGAGAGTAATTATTCGGTGCTTCACACTCTAATTTTTTTACCAAAAATAAAAATTTAAGAATATGTATTTTCAAAGAGTTTATTGGTTAAAAAAATTTAAAATTTTAACGTGGACTAATCGATAAATTTTAAGACTAACTGCGATCTCAAATTTTATGAGTTCTTACAAAAAAATAAAAAATTAGTGTGAAAATAAAGAGTTCAATTAGTTATTTTCTCTTAAAAAAGTACATATTATTATTATTTATACTTTATTTTTATTTATACTTTTTTATTAAAATCAATGTGAAATAGAAAAAAGTTGAAGAATAACATTTTTGTAATTTACATGTGAAGAGAAATGGTATTTTTACAATTTGTAAATGAAAAATTGGGTAGTTGTTGGGGAGGAGTGTAGCTTTTGTCCACTGGGGGATGAGTAGCAATTTACTTTCCAAATCTACATCCTGGGCAATAAAGGCTGCCAATCACCGGTCCAAAACCTTCCACAATTATTGCTTTCACATGGGGAGATTCCAAACATCTTGTGCATGGCATCGAAAGGGGTGACGTATAACTCGACCCTTATGCATTCAATGCCAACGCATCCAAACGTTTGAAATGACATTACTAATGAAGTAAATCGTTATATTTAGTTAGGAACCAACGTCTTGGAGTTAAGGTGAGATTTACTCAGGTATCGACTGATTTAGGTAAATATCTCATGTTTTTATTTGAGGCACAATTAATACTGTCACTCAAGGAGAGGTATCAACTTTACTTCATTTCTATAGAGTGAGATATTTTTGCTACTTGAACACACTTCATAGCGCTAGGAAAGTCAAGATGTACTTACCTTTCTGTATCAGGATTAATAATTTGGTATACATTGAGATTGATATGAAAATTATCGACACGAAAATAAACAGTCTTTGTAAGCAAAGCAACAAAATTTGTATTTTGAGCATATATTTCCATGATTGTTGATGATCAACAAAATATTAGTAAAACACGAAGTCAAATCAACAAGTGAAATTGAAAATGTGAACCAATTTACTTGCTTAACCGAGGAAATATTGTGAAGTAGGTCTGAAGAAAACTCAAGGTAACAAGAGAAGTCGTAGCAACGAAAGCAATGAATGTCCATGGACTGTTGAAGTAATTATGAATCAATTCGGCAATCCATGTCTTTGCCTTACTATTATAGTGCTTCTGAATCCTCTCTTTCACTTCATCATATATGCTAAAGTCCTCCAATCCAAATGTGGGGATGCTGCTGAACATTTTTACCACCTCTTCATCACTGCTATAGGTGCTGAATAGTATATTCTTCGAGCGTAGTTCTTTAACATCTTCTGCACTATTAATGAGAGATTTCATAAAATTTATGAAAGCCATTGTGGGTTGGTTGTTAGGATTGTTTGGTGTACACTCGTACGCGATTTGGTTTGAGATATAGATGATATACTCAGGATCCAAAACAAGTGGAGGAACTTCAAGCACTCCGAAAAAGAAGAAGGATTTGAACCTAAAAGCCCTCGTAGGATGAGAACTGCTACGCCTAGCATGGATTCCCTTAGCTTTGAGCTCACTAACAGAACGAAAGGAATGGTAAAAGTCCAAGATATCAAGCTTAACTGAGTGCCTTGGAGTGTCATCTGGTTGGCGGGATTCATTTGCCCGCAACCATAAGTAATCAAGGCGATGACGTGGTTGCATTGTCTCACTAACTCTTCTAGTATTATCCAACAACTTTGTGAATTTTTTCTTATCTGGTCGCCTTGACTGCCTAGACTTCATCATGTCCCATATGTCGTCCATCATTGCTATTAAATTGTTGCGGTGGGATTTTAAGCTCGTCAACAACTCAAGAACTTGAAACGGGAGTTGATTCTCAAGCGAACTATCTATGTCGGTGACTATAACGTGTAGTGCATGTTCCCCTAAGTGTTTTTTGAATTCGTTTTGGTTCGTTCGAGGACCCTCATAAAATGGAGCAATGGACTCGATAACAGCTGAAACGAATAAACCGTCAAGGAGCATCATTTCTGCGAATTCCTCGTCCGAATATTTATCTGTAGAATCTTCAAGGTAGCAACTTCTAACATCATCAACTATCTCCAAAATTTTCAGACGAAATTCAGCCATGTCCCTGCCACTATTTGAGATGAACAATTGCGCTATGATAGGCTTGATCTTCTCGGCCATTTGGAGCTCCTCCTTACCGTGGTGGTACGGACCAACTGAAACCAACTTAGGATCAAAGTATCCCTTAGTCCTTTCATCTCTTCGCATTATCAACGGAACTTTCTCCATACAATGTTTGGGATATAGCTGAGCAGTTCTGCTAGTTTCCATGCCAACATCAATCCCCATCTCCAACGTGTCTTGCGTAATTGTAGCAGCAGGTGCAAGACTACTGCTGCTGTTTCTTTCCCCATCAGCTTTTCTACTTGTCCCATTTGCCAACTCTTCCATTGGAATCACCTCCTTTCAATTGTTATAAAACTGTAGTTTTGCACTAAGCTCTGTATAAAATCGTATCAAACGAGGAAGATAATTGATAATTCACTTTCTGTTACCGCAAAAAGATTGATGGACCAATCAAAATAAGTAATTGTGAATTGCTTCTAAATATGAACATTTATCCATTTATTTCTAAATCAAAGTCATATTTTATCAGCTAATATTTGAGAACATTTACAATAAAAAAAAGATCACAATGAAATGGACAAGAGTATTTTCTAGACGAACACTTCAGTCTTCTCTGTTTCCAATTTCTTCAATGATGAATTGTGGTTCATTGAAGTAAGAAAATTTTCAAATCCAAACAACCATTTTTACGATTCCAAAATTTTCATCCTACGCGGAGATAGTCTTCACTTAGCTCCTCTAGCCAGGTTATTTAGATTAAAAATATTAATTTCAATATGACTTCTACCCTTTCAAAAGTATAGTTATGCAATAATAAATTAAGTTTAAATGCTAAAATATGATACATATAAATAATGTCGCCAAGGATTACTTCTACAACAACGCATCTCGATTCATGCTCATGCATGCTATTTTTAATGTAGTCGTTGGTGCTGATTTTGACTTCAGAGCCCCAGTGGCTAATCGGTAATAGGTTGGGCATACCCAAATTAAACTGGCCAAATACCCCTCCTATCAGAAAGGAAATAAAAATCTTTCTACCTATTATTTGTTTTTTTTTATGTATTAAATTTTATCCATGAACAAAGACAGTGGTTATAGTAATTTTGTCACTACTAGAATAATAGATAAAGATCACGGTTAAAAATCGTGGTCTTTGTGTTTTAATCACAGTTTTAAAATATGAGTGAAGTAATTAGGAAGAAATAACTCCTCTTGCACTAAGACAATGGATTGAGTTTTAGTGTATTGCATGGCCACCAAAAACATAATAAAATAATTAATTCTATAAAATTCGTTTGCACGTTACGTATTTTTCCAATTCGACCAAAAGCAAACAAACTGTAGTCATTGGGAAATCCATATAACATATGTGTTATATGTGTGTGTGTGTGTGTGTGTGTGTAAGTACATGTATATGTATATGTTTTTTTTTTTTTTTTCATAATTTAGAATGCTTGAGTCAGCTTATGCACATTTTGACTAATATTTGAATGACCAATTTCACCGAACACTTGTAAAAATCCAATTATTAAGCTTATATATCTTTACATATGTATGTATATATAACTACAAACACACGTGAAAAAGAAAGCAAATAAAAATCATGTTCAACATTTATTTAGAAACCTATGCCACAGAAAGGTAACAACGCTCTATAATTAACTGTGCAAAGGAAACAAAATATTAGTTATGGAGGAGCAGAGTTACCTTAGAGAGGATTGGCTTAATTTTGTCTAATGAAGAAATTAAGCACCGGGAGGAAGATGACTCAATTTGCTCAATTTTGACCTCGGAGAGGATTGGCTCAATCTCAACGTTCAATTGCCCTTTTATAAGGTTATTCTCCTTTGCTTCTTTCAGAAACTTTCACTTAATCAAGATTAAATTTATTGAAAGCTCTCGGGGTATTATGTATTACTTTTGCATGATACTTTTTAACAAATTACGACAAAATATTTAGGTGACATATCAATACATATTTTTGTTGAATTTTTGGAAGGTAATGACCACTCACATAGTGTGCTTCAGATAATTCATTGACAAAAAAAATAACACTAGTACGCAATAATTAATCCTTCGTCTAAACATTTATCTTATGAAAATTAAAGCTAAACTAAAAGAGGTTGTTTCCCAACAAGGCCAAAATTGTAATTTGGCCTCTTCCATTGTTTTAAGCGAGGGCGTTAAGTATATGTGAGAAAAAAATAATACAATGCTCTTTGAAAGCACCACATCAAGCCAACTCTTCAAAAACTTACGAGGAACTCGCAGGGGCAGACCTAATCCGGGGGAGGTAGCACATGCCACCCCCAATGTAATTTATTTATTTGTAATGTAATATTTTAATTTCTAATACGAGCGTAATACCCCAATCCCCACAGCCCCACCCTCTTCTAGGATACGCCTCAGTCGAACTCGAAAACGAAGAACCTAACGGGAACCACAGATCCACAAGGACCACAACCACCAATCACCACTGGATCGCCACCAGCCAGTGACCCGATCGCCAATGACGACAATCGAGGAATCGGCTACTGGCATTTTCGCCGTGTGTGACTACTGAGTCTATTGGCTCCGTAATCGGTAATTCCTATTTGGCTAGCCTATTTCAATATTTCCTTTTGTCTTTTGGCCTTTAAGAACTGGATGTCATAAGTTTCAGGTTCAATGTCACACTGACCTCTTAGAATTACCGAGTTTGGACTATAAACCAATTATTGTTAAAAAAATAGGCATATTTTTATGTTAGTGATTTTTGTATTTTCTCTTTTTTTGTATATTTTTTATGTGTTCTCATTCGTCTCAACGAAAGAAATCATAAACATAAAAACATGGAGCCAAATTACAAAAAGCCTTGACGCAAAAACATTAAAAATAGTAAAAACTGTCTTTTTTTATTTTTTTCGTCTATACTAAACTTTTTGGGACTTTTTTGCTTTTTAATTTTGTTGTCAAGACAAATATTTAATTCAAAAACTTTGACATGAATTTAATAAGAATTTAACAAAAATAGTCAAAAGAAATAATGGCATTAATACATAAAAATTTAAGCTAGAGGTATTATACTGAGTGCCGGTTGCTTTTGTTGATAAATACTTGTATCGAGTAATTGTTCTTGTATTCATCCATCGAATTATTCGAAAATGGAAAGTTGACTTGAGGTGCAAGTTAGGTTCCCTCTTCTTTTTCAACTAATTACTCTTAAGGTAAAGAATATGCTATCCTTGTGAAACACAAATTTGAAAATAAATCGAGAAGTATGTGATACATAAAATATTTCTAAATTCAGAAATTTGATGTTGAATTTGGCGTTGAACAAATTGATTGAAACAACTTTTGAGCGGTGAGTCAGTTTTTTAAAGACAGTATTTGTTCTCGAGGAGGTGCACACTCACTAACACAGAATATGTCTTCAAAAAATTGTGCATAAACGAGTAAGGGAAAACAATATTGTATAAAGTCAGATACTAAGCAAATTACACTGCAAAGAATGAATAAGAAATTTTTTGTACATAGAATGACTGAACAAGTTAGATACTAAGAAAAATTTATGAGGTCGGAAGAATGGTTGAAATGTAATGACTCAAATTTTTGAAACTTAATAAGAGAAAATTTTTAACTTTTATTTTCAATTCCAGTATTTAATTAGCATATATTCATCTAATTGGACAATTTAATTAAAAACATGAATTTTACATGCGTAAATTCAACTCAAATTTTTGCGTGATTAAGGACGCATAATGTGCTCATCATCCAAACCCAAGCCCAATCCAACCTCCTTGTCTTCGATTTTGACCCAAGGTGGTCTAATTTAAAGCCCAATCGATATTTTTATTTTTCTCTCTTTGAATTTGGCCCAGCCCATTTGGCCATATTATCAAGAAGCACCCACACACAATTATTTTCCCCCTCATCATCAACCTCACATGCTTCAAAATTTTATGATGTTTGAGAAAATCCCCCATTGCTGAAAAATTTTCGTCTCCCCCAGCAAGCCTTCTCTTTGCCCCTCAAATCTAGACCAATTACATCCATAGTTTTGTCCTTAAAATCACTTTCTTCCTCACATGATTGCTACAGATCCTCTTGTCCTTCCTCACCGGCAACCATTGCCAAGTTTTATCTCTTAAATGAGGATTCGACAAATCAACTTGGATCAACTGTAAGGAGTCATAGTTGTGAGTATAAGTTAATTTGTACTCTCACAATGCTAATTATAGTGATTTGATTTATTCTCGTGGTTTTTACTCATTTAGGGGTTTTCCACATATATCGGGTGTTCTGCATTTTCTTTATTTTTTTATATGCTCGTGTTTATTGCATGTTAGGTTAGTACAGTTTTGCACGAACTCTTTATTTCGTTAGACGTTTCAGGACAGAGCCTTGTCTGGTTCGACCGATATTTAGAAGATGACATGTTTGGGAAAAGTCAACCGACAATTAAAAGATGACATGCCCGGAAAAAAAAAACTACATCAAAAATAAAAAAATCAGCATCGAATGCATTAATATTTAAACAAAAAAAATGAGAGAAAGGATTTACATACCTTAATATGAGGTAAGGAGAGAGATAGGATTTATGTGTATTTGAAAGGAGAAGGTTATTTGAGAGCCTTTTTATGGCATTAGAGAAGACATTTTAGGTATTTTGAGATTCAAATATGATGACATCATCACAAAATATCTAATAATTCAAGAAAGTTAAGTTCATATATAGGGGAAATGATCTATTATTTTATAAAGTAGGAAAAATAGTGCAATTTTTGAAACTACAAAGGAGGTCCCTACATTTATCAATACCCTCGAGGGAGGTCAGTTTATTTTACCCATAACAATTTGAATGACAAAATTTTATGTCTGCGCTCCGAAAGATGATATGTTTTCTAAAAGATTGTAAAGTCCCTAATAAGTATCAAAATAGTAACTGATTACGACTGCTCTTCTAGGACATACATCCCTACTCGAATACCCACATGACGAGGACGAGGACGAGAACAAAAACGACACAAGAAACTGGAAGGACTTATCCTTAACCACGGTAGTCCCTACGGCAAGAGAACTCTTATTCCCAAATCAAGTAGCACTAAAACTCCTAAAAGAAATGAGATAACTAAGCCTATTGGCTACACCAATTGTCAGCCCAATTTATATCCTAAAATAAAGGGACAGAGTTCTATTAGGACTTTACCCCTCGATCTTATATAAAGGGACCCCCTTCAGTCTTTAGGTATGAAAACTCTTCTTCTAAAAATCCCAACAACTAATTCTCTAGTATCTATTTCTCTACAATGTTATAAAAGTGTAGTAGTATTACCCTAAGCTCTCTATAAAACTCCTAAAACTGCCCCAAGCGTACCATCTAGAAAATAGCTACTCCTCAAAACCAAGGTTCTCCTAAATATTCTCCGTGGCTATTCTCCTTCCAATGAATATGGGTTCGGCACTTGGATGAAATGATACTAATCAAACAGATCATCAGATAGACCAAATGAGAAACCCAATTCGTTGTTTTGAAATTAATACCACAATAGTGCAGACTGAAAACAAGGTGGCTTATTCTACCTAGCTAGTTGGATGTTTCCCACAAATGAACCTGATTTTTGGTCCTCTGGCTAGTTACTTTAAGCTGATGTGGTTGTATGAATTAATTTGTTACTTTAATCTTTTGCGTGGGCAAATTGAAAGGACAAGGACTTCTATTTCTTTGGGTGCATTTTGTTCTATCTGCAATTCTCATGTAAAGAGTCGGCCATTTGCTGGCATTTTATATAGATGCCATTATAAGTGGCGGTGATGCCATCACTTCAGCTCAGCCTAATACTCTGATAACTTGCTTTCTAAAAATGTGACATTTTATAATCGTCGCAACGTTAAGACGACACTGGTGTTCTAGATGTTTTGAACAAAACAATAGTAAAAGAATTACAATTTTTGTGAGGAGGATCTGTTTCAAGTAATCCAGACCAAAGCTATTTATGGATGAAGAGCAAGCAAAAGCTACGGGAGAATTCGGTGGATGAGATTAAGAGATGCCTGAGAAGTGTAACTAGAAATTTTCCTTAGGTGTATTATCTGAATCCTCTATTCTTACCTATCCCCATTCTTAGGTATAATTGATTTAGTGTGTACTATGGCCACGAAAATCATACTCCAATAAAATATTGTATATTGTTTCAATTTGACCAAAAAACAAACAAACCGCAGTCATTGGGGGTCACCATCCCCCCCCCCCCCCCCCCCCCCCACACACACACACACACACACGTATATATCACTACGTACAAAAGCAAAGAAACAAAATCCTGTTCAACAATTATTAAAAAAATCTATGCAACCAAAAGGTAACAATGCTATCAATATTTGTGCAAAGGAAATAAAACATTAGTTATGGAGGCGGAGAGTTACCTCAAAGAGGATT
This sequence comes from Arbutus unedo, assembly GCA_014822125.1. Taxonomy (NCBI): domain Eukaryota; kingdom Viridiplantae; phylum Streptophyta; class Magnoliopsida; order Ericales; family Ericaceae; genus Arbutus; species Arbutus unedo. The sequence goes on along the minus strand of JABCMJ010009977.1, from coordinate 5,087 downwards.
GGCTTGTATTTGTCGAATGAAGAAAGAAAGCATTGGGAGGAAGATGACTCAATTGTGACTCCACCTTTTCTCCTTTTTATAATATTATTCTCCTTTGCTTCTTTCACAGACTTCCTCCAATTAATTGAAATTATTTAAACCTCTCAAGGTATTACATGTTACTTGTACGTAAATCATGTAGCAATACGGAGATGAAATATTAATACATATTTTTGTTGGATGTTCGGGAGATAACGAGGGCTAACAGTGAACTTTCAGGTAATTGTTGACCAAAAATAACATAGTGGAGTTACATATTAGTCTGATAGTATGCAGTAATTAATCCACAGTCAAAACTTTTATCTTATGGAAATTAAATCTACACTAACAGAGGTTGTTAGTCAACAAGATCAAAACTATAATTTGACCTCTTCCATTGTCTTAACTGAGCGCATGAAGGTCTTGTTAAAAAAACTAAATTCGTAACATTCTTGAAAAATGCAAAATAGGTGCCAACTCTTCGAAGGGTTAGGAGAAAGTAAAATCTTAAGTTTCGGGTCTTCAAGTTAAGGCCAACCCAAAATTGTAACTTGAATTTTGATATTCTTATTTATTGTCGTTGGCAAAATTGGTTTTAAGTTAAAACTTAATTGGCTGGTTTCTCTGGATTCTACTCGATTGGGTTCTTTATTTAGACTAATATATATATACACACACACACCCCTTGGTTTGAAATTGGATGGTTCATCATCTAATCTAATTTTTTGGTTTGTGATACACTTTCCGCATTTGTATCTGACAAGTTATTCGCTGCTTTTAGGTTAGATGGGTAGAATATCATGATCCACTAATAGCTTTGCGCGCAATTGCAACTACCCAAAAGAAAATGAATATTTTGATAGGTTTAAAATAGTGTTCATAATTTTTTTTTTCTTCTACTCTGTGTAATTTATACCTATTTAGTGTCTACATTTAAGAAATTTTATCTGTACGCAATTTATTTTGCATTTATTCTTTTCTTTTTAGTATAATCTTATGACTCTCGATTCGACGATCGAACATAGGATCCCGATTTTGAATGGCTCTGATGGAACACCCACATTTTTAACGGTCTATGATGGGTAAGTTTTTGGCGTATAATTTCTGAGCCTGGGACATTTGTTTATGTATCGTGAAACGATATGTTGGTGGCCATATTATAGAACATTATTTAGTGGTACAGAGTACCGCACAAACTAATATCAGATAATAAAATAACATTGTTCAAATCAAAGCAAATACATCTACCGACCAATTTTTCTCGTCCAGTACAGATGATACTTCTTTACTGCATAACCAAGGTAAGGTTTCCTTCACATTATCCAGAGAATTATTCTAAAATAGAAAGTTAACTTGAGGTGCAAGCAAGGTTCCTTCTACTTTTTGAACTAATTACTCTATGGTAAAGAATATGCTATTATTGTGGAACACATAGTTGAAAATAATATGAGAATTATGTAGGTACAAAATTTCCAATTCAAAAACATGTTGAATAAGGTGATGAACAAATTGATAGAAATAGCTTTTGGGCAGTACTACATAATCATTTTTTTTGTAAAAAAGAGTACAAAGAGAATGTGTGTCCCCACTAACACCAAATCTGCCTTCGAGATATTGTAAATAAACGAGTAATTTTGATAAAATATCAAATACTAAGCAAATTACTCAACAAAGAAGAACAGGCAATATTGTCGATGAATTAATCAGACTTTAGGAAAACAAAAAGAGAACCAGATAGACACTGAATTGAAACAGAAAATGAAAACAGATGTAAGGCAGACATACACAATCAGAAACTTTAAATCGTAAATCAAACAGGATTCCTTATGTCACACAGTATCCTTAAAATATCGTCGTCACCTCACTAAAAATGCTTGAAATTTTTGCCCATATCTGCCTTCCGAGGCACAACGGTTTCAAATAGCATGCAGTCACACCACGATCAACTGATCGAACAAAACTACAATGTAGTCACTCTCACCAAAAAAACCCAAAAGACACTATAACAAATTGGACAAAAGATGACCAGAATAGCTATAGAGCAAAAAGCATGTCGCCATTGAGTATGTATTGGCAACACACTTTGACAAATTCATTGGCAATTCTTGTCGCTAATCATTAGCCCAAATAGATTGGTGGGAGAATTTTTTGTGATTAAATTTGCTATACTTTCGGCGATGAGAAATGTCGTCGCCGAAAAGTCTTCACATTTGGCGCATAATTTGCATCACCAAAAAGTATACGTTTAGCGATGAGAAATATTGTCACTGAAAAGTATACATTCAGCGATGAGAAATGTTGTCGCCAAAAAAACGTCACATTTAGCAATGCAATTTGCATCGCTGAAAAAAGGAAAAGAAAGGGCCTCAATTGATGGGACATTTTGATAACCTTTTCGTCTCACCCTCCCCCGGTTCTGGTTCTGGAAAGGGTCAACGTAAGAATCTTCGAAACAATCTCTGGTCCGAACGGGTCTTGCAAGAAAATAGAATTTTATATTGTAAGTATATTTTTAGCGATGAGACATGTTGTCAATGAAAAGTATACTTTCGGCGATGAGAAATGTTGTCGCCAAAAAGTCTTCGCATTTGGCGACACAATTTGTATTGCCGAAAAGTATACTTTTAGCGATGAGAAATGTTATCACCGAAAAGTATACTTTCAGTGATGAGAAATATTGTCGCCGAAAAAATGTCACATTTGACGATGCGATTTGCATCACCGAAAAGTATACTTTTAGCAATGAGACATGTTGTTGTCGAAAAATATATTTTCGGCGATGAGAAATGTTGTCGATAAAAAGTCTTCCACATTTGGCGATGGAATTTACATCACCGAAAAATAATATATTTTAAAAATGATCAGTGGCAATAATATTGCGTCAGCAAAAGCATAACACAGTAAAACGATATAGTAATAATCAAGAAAAATGCTTCAATATCACCTCTTTGTCGAATCATAATAAATTGAAACTATTTTAACAATCAAGACCGTTTATTTTGTTGTCCTTCAATATTAATTTATTCTCGTGAAAATTTGTGTTCAAGACAAATTTTGTTGTCCTTCAATATTAATTGAAACGATATAGTTTTTATTTTATGATATTATAAACTTCTTATGCTAATGTTAAAAAGAAACACAAATGAAATTACAGCAAACAACTGAAAATAGAGAGCAGTCTTTTCTGGAAAGACTTAAGGAGACACATATGCCATGGACTAGGAAAGTAAGTGTGGATAGACAACAAGGCTACGGATCATCATGTACGTATATATGAACATATCAACATCTCTTTAATCTTTAATGATTTTGATGTTTTGGACTTTTATTGATCTGAAAAGTTCGTTTCACTGTTCTTATGTACATGTAATGTATGTTGATGTAGGATGAGATTGCAAAAATGATTGAGGAACAGTCATAACCCAACATCACAAATCCTCGTTCAAAACAACTAATTTCTATTTACGTGCTTGGGAAGTGATCCGGCTACTTGAAGGGATATTGGATTCACAGGAGTTCCTAAGTACACAGTTTGAAAAAGTCTCAAATACAGAGGAAGCTACTCTTAAGAAACAAGTCGCTGATCAAGGAAAACTGATAACAAATTATGCAAACAAATTTGAAAACATGATGCGCATGTTGGCTAGTGGTATAAATCTAGCTGCCATTCCAAAAATAATTCAAATTAGCGAAAATAGGGATATTTCTTTGGGTGAACAGTAAAATGGGATTTCTACTTGTTAAGATGAAGGTCAAACGTGTACACTTAGCCATAGTTTAGAAATAGTTTTTTGGTATTACTTTTGATATAACTAAAGTTGACGACTGTAAAGGCTCGGAAATTTTTTTTCGTTTTGATTACATAATCAGAATGTCGTTAATGATTTCGTATCGAAAGGTATTATGTGAAATGGGTGATTGAGTTTGGGTGAGGTGAAGTGGGAAGTGAATGAGGGGTGTAAAACCATCGGGTCAGACCTTAAAACCATCGGGTCAGATTTAAAAAACCATCAGGTCAGACTCAAAAACTATACAGTCAGGTTTGAAAACCATCAGGTCAGATTTGGAAACCATCCATTCAGGTTTGGAAGGTTTGAAAACCATCCAGTCAGGTTTAAAACCCATCCAGTCAGATTTGAAAACCATCCAGTCAGATGTTCCGATCAGATTTGAAATTTTGCCTAAAATTTTAAAAATTTTAAGTCAGTGAGCAAATCTGACCGATCAGATTCTAGACCATCCGGTCAGATTTGGACGCGCATTTTTAAAGGGTAAAATCAGATTTTTGGTTGAAAAGTTAGATCGCTTTTTGCAAAAATTTGATTTTTATCCTTTTAAAAAATGCGCATAAAATCTGATCAAAAGATTTGACCGGATGGTCCACAGATCTGACCAGTCAGATTGACCTATTGCCCAAAAAAATTCAAAACTTCACGCCAAAATTCCGGATCTAACTGGAACATTTGACTGGTTGGTCACAGATCTGACCGGTCAGATTTGTCTTCTGTCTGAAATTTTTAAATCTGACTGGAAGATTTTTAGGGTCTGACCTGATGGTCCCAAACCTGACCTGATGGTCCAAAAATCTGACCCGATCGTTTTTCACCCCTTTTTCACTTCTCACTTCACCTCAAACATATTTAATCACTCACTTTACGTCATACATTTCAATATGAATCAATTAATGACTTTTTGATCGTATAAATTAACAAAAAAAATTCCGAACCCTTACACTTATCCTCCAACCTTACTCCACAAATAATCCCACACAATACATTATCCTAGTAAACTACCCTCGAAATGTCTCTCTAACTAATGATTCAGTTGATGATGCATAATCATCAACTTTTTTTTTTTTTTTTGAAGTTGAATATTACTTCTAGTCATCTCCAAGTGACCTATGCATTTCATTGTTTTGCTTCCATCCTTTGTGTACACATCCGAGGGCATTTTTGTAACGACCCGAAAATTTAAATGATTTTTTTTATTAAAATAATTTATAATTAATTAACTAAAATTTACTACTTAATTAATATTACTATAAAGAAAATCTCTCAAGTTTAAAATTT
>JABCMJ010009975.1:0-15030 GCA_014822125.1 Arbutus unedo | reverse complement strand
TTTAACGTTTTAATTCTTATTTATGCAAGTGTTACCGACTATTTGAACTTTGTTAGATGTTTTTTATGGCTATTTTAAGTGATACTATCTCTCAAATTTATTATTTTGGTATTTACTATTTTAAGTATTCGTATGTACTATATTTGCTTTTTTTTTCTAGACTAGATGCTCCTCACTTCAATAAAGCTCGCGTCTCGTGCCTAGACTCCAGCTACCCTTTGCGCCTAGGTGCGCCTTTCGCTTTTAATAACTATGGTTTGGAGGTATCGAAAGCCCTAGAAATTGCTCATGAAACCGAATCTTGAACGTCCATTGATAGTCCACGAAAGCGGTAGACATACGAGTGGAGGTCCTCCGAGGGCCTTTGTCACCCTCATTAAGTGGAGGGTGGTTAGACGCTCTTCCACATAAAAGAACTTAGAGTAGAATTTCTTCAGCAAGTCTTCCCAAGAAGCAACAAAGCCAGGAGCGAGATTGGCATACCAGGAATATGCTTTCTCTATTAGAGACTTAGAAAACTCTCGCAATTTAAGACTACGATCCGCACTGTGGATACCAAGACTATCCAAAAAGAGAGTCACGTGTTCTTTGGCATTCCCTTGTCTACAGACTCCAGTTGAAACGGATAAACTTGGATACCGTGTACCCCTTCGGGTAAGGCATTCTTGCAACCTCTATTGGATATGGAGGGCGTAAATCCATATCTGCAGCGGAAGCTAGAGGGCCCTCTTTGATTGGATGAGTGCTCGAACTTGCTCTATAGTAATGAGGGTTGGGCTTCCCAAGTTTTGGGAGAGAATAGAAGAGCCTATTCCGTGGTGGGGAAACTTTTTGTGAGGTTGTCTCTGTTGGGAGTATGATTTGAGGCTGCAGCCAGAAAGAGATTTTCTTCCGGCTAAGGGGCTTGTGCGCCATTAAGGGGCAGGTTGTCAAGGTTGTCGGTTTTTGAATCCATAGGTAGAAATAGATCCATCTCAATTTCAGAAGCCGGCGAGTTGGCAACTCCCCTCTACCATGTGAGCAAGTTTTCCATCAAGAAGTTTTGGGTTTGTTCCATGGTTGTGAGGTTTTCAGTTACTAAGCGAAGTTGCTCAATAATGGATTTTTGAGAAAGTTGTTCCACCTGATCGCCACCTGAGGTCTCCATGACTTGGACACTAGTCTGAATTTGAGCGCCTTTTCTTGCCATTGTAGTGAGCAGCACTCTTCCCCAGCAGAGTATAATGTAAATATTAGGAGTGAAAGTGTGTCTTCTGAGAATTATGGTGGACACTACAATGGACTCGAGACCACCAAAGGTCGAGAAGAGAGCTCGGGGGCAAGCTCAGAGATAGAGAGGGATGGCAGTGGAGATGAATCAACCAGAGAATAAATACTTGTGTTTAATGGGGGAATACTAGTCGTGTCTTTAATGCTATGTCAACTCATCCTTATTAGGAGCCTTGGGGAAGAAGAAAGCTAACTGGTTGGCTTTCTTCCTATTGGAGGAGCAGAGTGGAAGTTGACATGGCGTCTCTGAGTCTTATGGTTAGAAGTTGGGTTATGTATNTGTCAGAAACTGAGTGGTGCCCCTCTCTCTCTCTAAAATCAGTCAAGTTGGAGTGCGCCCGAGGGGGCTCTTTCTCCTTGACGATCCCCTTGCTCTAGCTTTCAGACCACATGCCTCCTTAGGTCTTGAGTCGGGTCCCTAGGCTTTGCTCCCAACCTAGAGGTGTTACATGTTGATGGAGTTGCCTGCTCTTGGAGCTTTGAGGGTGGAGGAATCCCATAAGATTGGTTCCTTAACGAAGACAAGTCACATGTACCTCAGGTCTATGTTAGTGGGTGGAAGCCCCTCCAGAGGTGTCTAGTGGAGGAATTCCTGATACCACAGAAATAAAGTTGGAATTCCATGGCCATATCATACAAATTTGAAAAAGAAAAAGAAGTGTTCATGTGTTGCCAAGAACTGCATGACATACAAAGTTACAACAGGACATTCTCTGGCCTTGAGATGAGACTTTAAAGGCACTGTCCCACCGGTAAATTATAAGCACTGATACTCTAGTCGAAACTGAAACCGACAAATCTGTGTACTAATCCTTGGGAAATCCTTGTAGGGGTTGACACTACTCAACATGCATGAGTCACTTTCGTCGGCTTCACTGGTAACTACCGCCGCATTTATTAGTTCACATTATGGTTTAAGGAAAAGTAATGAGTACCTATGGAAATCCTTTCCTGAGAATAACTATTTCTTAACAGCCTATATCTGATCAATTAATGATGCTTTGATAAGGCAACAGATTGCAGGCAAGCCTAGTTGTGCTACATGGAACCTAAAGATAGGAACTATTCTGTCATCATTAACAAGGCTATAATAAACATCAGACTATAGAAGTGTAAGGAGTGTCAACTAAACAAAAGAAAATGAGGGTCTACGAGGACAATTTATTCCAAATATCTAGTTACAAGGACTTCATGGAGCAGCCAAGATGGACAGCTATTGGAATAATTAATAGGCATAAAACATCAACTGGCATCAGTTCAAAATGTATGGGAATTTGAAAGGCTAGAGTATTGTAGTTCCCAACAGCCAGAGAGGAACCTACTGCTACTAGTTTGCATCGGCTGAGTAACACTGGTCTAACATCTTCTATAACCATATTATCCATTTTATAGTCAGAACCTTGGGGTGCCAGATTAAGAATACACTCCACTCTTCTCAACAAAGAATGAGTTTTGTTCTAAATTTTAGAAAAAGACAACAAGTGTAACCAGAATAAGAGGCTTCTTGCTTACCTCATATCCAATATGAAGGAAAGGAAGTTACCCAACACACCTTATTAACAAAATCAGCAACCTATAGAGCCCAACCATGACCAGATTGGGAAGCATAGGAGTTTTCTCTGAACAACATGTACCACAACTTTACTGTTTAGGGTGCATGCCATTTTGCAACATCAACCTTTCAATACACTACTAATTTGACAAGGCTTTGATTTTTGCAAGAAAGGGAGCAGAATGAGCATGTCATTGGAGTCACTAATATCTGCTCAAAGGCGAATCTCAACCAGAAAAATTAGATGGGAAAAGGAGTATGAAATTGCACCACTTGCCTTCATTAAACATATGGGAGGACATCGCATTTGGTGCTTTTGAACTGTCCCTTTCCCATCTCCACTGTCCCTCTGCTTTTGAAGCTCCATACAAACGCTCCTTATCAGATGTCATTGGCTCTTGCCGTCCTTGGTAATGATCAGACTTGTGTTCCACCCTCTGACTAGACATATGCTGCATCTGAGCAGTGACATAAGCATTGCCACCTGAATCACCATAGTGTCCTGGGCCTCCACCAGGCCGTCTCATCTGTACAATGTTATTGAATAGATTGAGTAACCAACCTAATGAAACTTCTGTTCCTAAAATGAAAGGAAGAAAACAATGGGAATTCAATTGATAAATTAGTAAATTACCCAACAGAATAATGGCCTAAAATAGAACAAGAAAGAACCAAACACTTTAACGAGCTTATGAAAAATTAAAGACAAAAGAATGCGAAAACAAGATTTTGCACATTTGGAAATAAATGAAAGATCAACATTTCAAGCAAGAACAACCTTCAGAAACAATGCACACGAAAGAATTTAAGACGTTCATAACACCAATCTGGAGGACTTCAAAAACTAAAATCAGTACATTAAGAAATAATATCAAGCATTAAAGGGAAACATGATAAAGCCAAAATCACAACAAAAAAAAAACACGTTGGAAAGAGACTTCTTTGCTCTCACAAAAAAGTTTAAGGTTCAAAGAGGTTCCTTTTTCCTTAGTAGAAAACTAAACATACACCTCAATGTTTCAAGGTTTCAAGCTAACATACATTGTTAACCCAATTTCACACCAAAAACAAATCCCCTCCATAAAAGTGTTTGGTCCACAACTCGCACTGAATTTCAACCCAAGATGTGAACACATGTACACTCATTATTGAACAGAGAATTTACAAATTCGTACATGCAGATTATTGCTTACAGTAATGCAAACAAGTGGATGTACGGTTCAATTGATACCCAACCATCACCTAGTTGATTCAATATCCAATAAAATCACAAAATCCCACATCACGCTAGAAACAACAACCGAAGTCGCGAAAAACCCTAGAAAAATGGCTCAAATCCACACAAAAATGCTGCAAAACATAGACAACAAAGAACTACAAGCCGTTAAGGTATATGGCCGGGAACAAAAAAAAAAAAAAACGTAAGTGACAACACTGGAAAAGGAAGTGATCGTTGCGTATACCTTACTTGAATTTCCTTTCAGTGTGTGTGTGTGTGTGTCTCTCTCTCTCTTGGAAATTTTCTGTGAATTTCGACAGATTGGGAAGGTGAGGTCGGCGTATCCAGGACCAGGAGTGAGAAGTTGTTCGCGTTTTCGACGGGGCTGGAGTTTGGTTCGGTTTTAATACGGGCCGGACTATCCAATTCACTGTTTATGAGGGATGCACAGTGTCGCCAGTCCTCTTTTCTATGGGCTTGGATTTGATTTTTAGGTCCATAGGACTGGGCCGGCTTTAAATTTATATACCCGTTCAATAAATAAAATGGACGTAAAAATGACCCTTAAAACCCACCCATGTATAATTTAAAACTATTAATTGCAATTCAATGATAAAAATTAATGGATTTAGGGATTTATGCTTTGGAAGCAGTCTATCGTTGAAGTAAGTGGAAAATTGAATGGGCTCGGAAAATGAATGTTTAGTGGGTTTCGACATGGAAATACTAGGTAAAATTCATCTATTAATTCAAACGGATATAATATCTATTATTAATTCATCTATTATTATCTTTCTTTTTCGATTACAATGAAAAATGGACAATAGAATTGGTCTATCTCAGCTTAATTGAAATGCGCATAAAATAACGAATATTCTTAACAATAACAAAACAAAATATAATATTTTAAATTAATAACAACTCAAATTCGTGTTCAAGTGACAAAATTGTTCTTCTATTTGTTTTGGTGTTTGATTTCTTGGAAGCATTTTTGTTGTGTTTTGTTCTTGTTTTTCCTTTGTAGTATATTTCTTGTTAAAGGTACATTTATTTATTTGCGTGTCTTTAGTTTTGTTTGTTGGTGGCCTTTATTTTGACTGTCAACTTTGTTAGAACGCACTTATCTCGTTGCTCACATTTGTATCTTTTCTCTATGGAACGAGAATTTTTTCTTTAACAAATCTAAATCAAATTAATTAGCTCTACTGGTCCGATTATATGAAGAAATTAATGCATAAAAATGTTTTTGTGGCAAGCTCTACGGCAAAACATAAGCACTGCAAGTGAACTATTAAAGAGAAACGTAACTCTGCAAGAGGATAATGAAGGAGGTATTGGAGATTGAAAATTCTCAAGCACACGCACAGAGTGTAACAATACTTGAGAAAAAATTTTACTCTATTAATAACATACAGTAACTTACAAAAAAAACACTTGGAAGATGAGACACACCAGATTTCAACTCCACTCCCTTCCTCTCACTCCCTAATTCTCTTCTTTACCACTCACACGTTTCTCTACCTTCAACCTATCTCTACACAATACGTACATGCATTTATAGACACCATAAGTGAAGAAACAAGAAAAGAGCATTAATTTTCTTTCCACGCGTGATATCCAAAAAATCTACCAAGGTTTCTCTTTGGATCGACAATGGCTACACAAGCTTATCACATCGTATACATAGCCTTTAATCCTACCAAAAGAATCATATTCACATGGGAGAGAAATCTAACAATCACTACTCGATTCCATGGTGATATCCACACTTTTGATCTACGATTATCGAGGAACGCCCCCACACTGGAGGATCAACACCCCTTGTCGGGATAACAGTGGCCCCACTTAAAATCTATTATCCTTCAACACGTAGTGTTATTTGGAACGAATTTCTACAAGAGCGACTTCACCTGCAACGTAATATCCATCTATATATTAGGAGCCAATAGTCAAAAGTTATAATCTGTCACTAATGAAGAAATAGAGGACAAGGACTCAAATTGAGCTACGGAGAAAAATACGTGCATATTTTCTTTACGTTTTATTATTACTTTAAAGATTCCAATAGTTCTTTTGATTGATAAAGACAAAGTCAAAAACAATTATGTGAGAGAGTCATTTTGCATTTTTGTCTAAATAATAGCATTACTCTAAGGGGGAAAAAAAACACAAGATTGAGCTAGTATCGTTTTGAAGTTAATTATTTTTGTTTTTTAATATAATACATAAGGTTTTTTTTATTAGTCTGTCTAATTAGACTCAAAAAACTTGTGGGCTGGCCCTATGCATGGCGCATAGTTCTTGTGTTCAAATCTTCGCACCAAACAAAAATATATGCAGGGCCTAAAGTGACATTTCTAATAAAGTCTTTTCGCACTTATCGATCTATGAAAATATGCTTTCTTTCATTTTTTTTATTTGCTATGTTGCATTTTTCATATTATCTCACATGTGTTCACCTTGTTAATTTGCAAATGAAAATTACTTATTGATATATTTGTACTCATGATGTGCTTATGCATGATAAATTCTCCATTTAGATTTATGAGACTTCCGAAAATGGATAGTGCCAATCATGGCTAACAAATACATTGACCACTTTTCACTTGCATACACACATATACATTCAATGGCGGAATTAGTAAGAGATCGGGGAATTTGAACCCTCAAAAACTTTAAAAAATTTAAGGCGTAGGTATAAATTTTTAAAATTATAAAACATAAATTATATTTTGGCCCCCTTATTTTCCAAAAAAAATTCTCAAACTCCCTAAACGTTGATTTTTGGTTCCTCACATGTATATATCTAAACAAGAATGTTATTTAGGAGTTCAAATGAACCTTTAATAATTTTTATATCATTTGTGAACATCCACTAATACTCTTCTATCTATTCTTTGATTTACTTCAGGATGAGGTTTTACTGTTATTCTCATGGAAGTTTTGGATTCCTCATTTATAGTGTTTTTCTCTTTATAAGCTTGACGGGGCGATACCATAAAAAAAATTAAAGACGATAGATGTTAATTTTGACAAACATTAATGCTAGAAAAATAATATTTTAAGTATTATGTATCGATTATCGTTCGATATGTTATTAAGATATTTAAAGAGTATTAAGTTAATTTTTAACAAATTTTAATCGAGTCAAATTGGAGTAGTTTAAAATTCCGAAAATCATAAGTTTAACTAGTCAAATAATAAGTTGTTCAAGGTTGACTTGAAATCTTCATGAGTTTAAAAAATATTTAAACTTTTTCTATTCATGTAAATAGACAGTTCAAGGCCTAAAGCGATATTTCTAAATGGAGATTTTATCTCTTAATCAGCTCATAAGAAGAGGATTTTTCCATTGTCTAATTAACTTCTATGTTTTCACAGAATATTAGATGTGTTCACCTTTTTTCTACAAGATTATTTATTATACTTTTGTACTCAAATTTTGAAGATATACTATAAAGGCTGCATTTAGATTTCTGACTACTTTAAGAAATAGCAATGACAATTTTTTCGTTTTTCTTAATTAATAGTCCAGGATAACAAAAATAAGTAAATACCATTTTTGCCTGGATAGTATTCTAAACTAGGTTGTTATATGTGGTAAGAATTCAAATAAGCCTTTAATATAGTCTTTATAGGATTAAATTCAACAATTATGAGTCTTTTTTTTAATGAAGCCTAAGGTCCCTGGATTTGAAGGAGATAAATAGTGCATCGTATCTACGATTACACGGGGAGTTTGTGGATACATTTTTTTTATCAGCAAAAGTGAATATATTAAAATAAGAACTTAAGAACTTACACTGCCAGATTGAAATGGTTGGCCAGAAACCAACCTAGACAAACTAAAGAAGGAAAAAAGAGTTTGCCTAAACAAACAGAGGAGGAAAACAGAAAACCAAAACCAAAAAAGGTAAGCCGAAAGAGAACCGCTGCTAAATCATATGGACGGCCTCCACATTTTCCATAAGTTGGTGCAGACTATAATCCTTGATGTTGAATTTGTTTTTCACCCAAATTGCCATGCGCAGTTTAATGAGGTTCAGTAGATAGTCCACTGTAAAAGCTTTCCTATTGAAGATTACATCATTCCTAGCAGTCCAAATTGTCCAAATGATGGCATAAATAATGCACTCCCAACGCTGTCCCTGTAGCCTTTTGAACTTAGAATAACTCCACCAGTCTACAAGATCATGTAAGGTTTTGGGAGGAGCCCAAGATATATTCCACCAATACAAGATTTTGGTCCATATTCGCCATGCCAAGCTGCAGTGCAAAAATAGGTGATCAATAGTTTCAGTATTCTGCTCGCAAACAGGACAAACTGATCTGTCACTATCCCTTGCACACAACATATTTCTCTTCGCTAAATTCTCCCTTTTAGCAATTCCATCTTGAATGGCCTTCCATAGAAAAAGTTCAACCTTAGGTGGGGGGCATAGTTTTTCCATACTGACTTCAGAATTGGATTAGAGTCAGAAGCTAACAGCTCCCATTTGTCATAGGCACTTTTAACTGTGAAGATGTGATGTAGTCCTCCTTCCATTCCCAAATGATTTTGTCTTTCCTGTTCATGTTGAGCTGAAAGGACATTAAATCCTCCTTTAACGAGTCCATAAGATTCCTCTCCCAAACAAAAAGGTCCCTTCTAAATTTCAGGTTCCATTCAGACCCACTACTACTTCCCCTTACTTGAGCCACAGTGCAATCCTTTTGAGTGGATATCAGAAAGAGCCTTGGATAGAGTTGAATGAGAGAAGAATTCCTCATCCAAGGATGCTACCAGAAAAGAGTATTGTCTCCCGAGTTGCATTCTATTTTGAAGCCTCCACAAATGATTTGCTTTTGTTGATCCCCATATCTGTTGTTATCTCCAAGAGCACAAATATCCTTCCATATAATTGATGGTTGGAGAGAGTTGTGAGTTGCAGGAAACCAACAGTATGGCTGCAGCCCATATTTATTGGTTACCAGTTTGTACCACATGGCCTCCTCATCCCGCTTAAAGTTCCACCACCATTTAATCATTAAAGCCCAATTATGTTCCTGCAGCCTCCTAATTCCCAGCCCTCAATACTGTTTTCCTTTGGTTAGCATTTCCCACTTCAAAAAATGGGCTTTCCTTTTCCCCTGATCTTCACCCAGATGAAGCTCCTCTGATGTTTTTCAATGGCCTTAGCCACCGAAATTGGAATTCTGAATAAGGACATGAAATAGACAGGAATTCTAGCAAGACTTGATTTCACCAAAGTTACTCCCAGCTGGAGATAGGGTTCCTTTTTTCCTAGCAAGCCAATTTGGTGATTACATAATCCAGAACTGGTTTCCAAGCCTCTGCTCTCCTTGGATTTTTCCCCCAATGGTAATCCCAGGTATTAAATAGGTAGTTTGTGGTGTTTATGTTGTAGTTGAGATGCCAAAGTAGTTGCCTCCTCATCTGTTAACCCCACTGAACTTACCATGGATTTGTAAAAGCTTGTTTTAAGGCCAGACACCAAATTGAAACACCTCAAAATTCTCGTAATGTTGAGCAATTCCTCCAGGTCATTGTTGCAAAAGATAATGGTGTCGTCAGTGAATTGCAAGTGCGTCAAAACTAAGTTTCCCACTTTGACACCTGCAATGATCTGTGCTTGCACTACCCTTTCAAATAAAATATTAAGAGCCTCACCTACAATGTTAAAAAGGAAGGGAGAGGGAGGATCTCCCTGTCTTATCCCTTTGGAAGGCTTAAATTCATCCGTAGGAGAACCATTAACCAAAATCGAATAAGACACATTTGAGATACATTCCTTTATCCATGTAATCCATTTATCCCCAAAACCCAAGTTATGCATCATAGAAAGCAAAAAATTCCAAGTGACACAATCAAAAGCTTTTTCAAAGTCAAATTTCAAAATAATTCCTTGTTTCCTTGAGACCTTCCAGAATGAGTTCATTAGCCAAACGAACACCATCTTGGATGTATTTGTCCCCATTAAAAGCTGCCTGTGGTTGGCCTATAATTTGCTTCATAACCTTCCTAAGTCTGGTAGTCAAGGTTTTAGATAAAACCTTGTAGATACAAATGACAAGGCTAATTGGCCTAAAATCTTGTAATGTTCCAGGAGACTTGACCTTGGGAATAAGTGCCAAGAAAGTAGAGCAAATAGATTTAGAAAGTTTTGCACTGGAGTGAAATTCTTGAAAGAATTTGAATACCTCAAAATTAATGAATTTCCTAGCCTTTTTGATGAACTTGAAAGTGAATCCGTCAGGTCCAGGAGCCTTGGAGTTGTGGCAATCATTGATAGCATTATGAATTTCCTCCATTTCAAAATCCTTCTCCAGTGATGTGGACTGAGCTTGATCTAGCCTCTTTGGAAAAAGACCTCCCATCTCTGGCCTGCACTCTGAGAGCTCTGAGAATCTGGACTTGAAAAAATATAGGGCTGCTTCCTTGATATCGATAGGATTCCGGAGACTCCTACCTTAGAATTGGATGCCTTCAAAATTATTCCTATGATTCCTGATCTTTGCCGTCCTGTGAAAAATATTGGTGTTTTTGTCGCCCAATTGTAGCCAATTTGCCCTTGATTTTTGTTTCCAAAACATCTCCTGGTGGAAGCACAACTTTGAGTAAGTTTGTTTAAGGTCCAGGAATTCGCTGTTTTCCTCTACTGTCAGTGGTCTTTCCTCCTGCCTTAAATCAAAGTGAGAGCTCTTGTAACTTTGTTGTTGATGTCTCCAAAAACTTCCTTATTCCACTTCCTTAGCTTGGCCTTGATTGCTTGCAGCTTCTTCATAATTGTGAACCCAGCCCATCCTTGTATTTGACTATTTTCCCAGGTTTCTTTGGCTAACACCATGCACTCCTTCTTAGAGAGCCACATATCCATGAATTTGAAAGTGGTAGGACCCCAATCCACCTCCTGCTCAGCTGCCAGAATGGGGCTATGATCTGAGATAGGCCTATGAAGCCCTCATTGCTGCATCCTGTATTTGAGAAGAAAACAGTGTGGGAAAAAAAAAACTGTCCAATCTGCTCATGGCAGGTTGTTCTTGGAAATTATACCAAGTGAATTTTGTTCCTGTGAGTGGTAAATCCAAAACTTCCATAGCATCAATGAATCTGATCAAGTCCCTCGTACCTCTTGATTCCTCCATGCAACCGAATTTCTCCTCAAAACAAGTCACCTCATTAAAATCACCCCCCAAAAGCCGAGGCATTGAATTGTTATGTTTTCTGGTAATCAAGTCCTCCCACAAAGTTCTCCTTCCTTGAACATCATAGGGTGCATGCACATTAGCTAGCATACGTTTGTACTCTCCTTCTAGTTTGGCATGAACAATAATGAAATGCCTGTTGGACTCCACACTAATAGGCAAGACAAAGTCCTTCCTCCACATGATTAACAATCCACCTGCTGCTACAATGGAATTATGTGCTACACAATCCATATCTGTGGAATTCCATAATCTCTGAAGCTCTACCTTATTTGGATGCTCCAGTTTTGATTCTTGGATGATTTTGCTTAAAGCATATTTCTTAAGAGAGCTGCCCATGCCTCTAATGTTCCAAGAAATAAGTTTCACTGGAAAAATTCTAGAACCCCAATTTTTGCCAAAAAGAAGAGGTATTATACCTCCACTTGAACTCCTTCACCTGATATTTCGTGAAGTTCCTTCACTTCGTCTTGGATCATTTTCCCCAAAGCTAGTCTGTCTTTGTCACCAATGTTAAGACCAATTATTCTTCCAGTCTTTAATGTTGCCTCAATCTCATGTACCAAGATCATTTCCCTTTGACTACACTCTTCCACTGAAATAACATTGCTTGAACTTGCTTCATCCCCTCCTACATTGAGGTTTTCGTCTGCTATCGATCCCCCCTAACAATTTTGGATTTAAGTGAAAGATGTGTTAATGGGCCCTGTTGTAAATCTACCAGAAGTGAGATGCTTAGAGGATGGGCTATAGGGCCTCCAGTTGATTCTAAGTAGTCTCCAGATTCAGATAGAGTTGAGTTTCTAGTATTGCAAAATTGATATTGGGCTTCAGTTTCACACCTCAGGCACAAATGGCCCAAATTTAATTCAGTTTCCCCATGCTTTAGGCAACCATTGACTTTTGCTTTATTAAAAAATGAATCAGCCACCCTTGTCAGTGTAGTCCTACCCTAGATGTCTGATCCTCCTCCTGCAAGTTTACATCTTGACGGCCAAAGGGTGGTTGTACAGGTAAGGCTGAAGATGGCGGTGAAGGAAAGATATGAGAATGGAAGTTTACTGGCGTACCATGTACTGGTGTTTTAAAAAGCTGGGCCCCATAATTATGACTCCCTTGCTCGTCATTAACTCCTCCCTTTGGACATGCTTCTCTCTCCTCAGTTGCTGCCACGTCATCGTAGTCTTCCATGCAGTCTCTAGCCATGTCTTCCTGGTCCAAAATTTTGTGTTTGGTGGACTGATTCTCCTTACAGTTGTGACAGAAAGAGGTTTGGCATCTTGCCACTCCTGCACACTGACCCCGTACCATTCTCCATTCACTTGGACCTTGATTATTTCATTAATGGGCACCAAAATTTCCGTGGCAATGAAAACTCTACCAACCTCCATAGATGATGCTTGAATGGTGTCTTCATCAACCGTAATAAATTCTCCCCAAAGTTGACTGATGATTGTGAAGTTTTCCAAGGACCATCCATTAAGTGGCAATCCCAGGCATTGAAGCCAAGTTAATCTTTCTGTGGTGGGAACATTTTCAATCCAAAGGCTCATGTTAGTAAACCATTGCTCCAAGGCCGTGTCATTAAGGGCAGAGTCCCTTGATTGGCAGTTATTAAAGGTCAAAATTACTCTCCTTCCTCCCAGACTTTTGCATTCACCTCCAAAGACCCCAGCTCTCTTAGATCAGCATTCAAATTCTCCACGTCTTTAATTATCTTTATTGTACCAACTGCACTTTTGTACAGCCAGTCATTCCCTTGAGTATCAAGTGTTATTGACTTGTGCTTTGCTTCTAAAGAAGTGGGAAGTTCATTTTCTCACTAAAGTAATCATCGGCCAGACTTAACTGAATCGAATTGAGTGTCTTCTCATCAAGAACCTCCCAATCTTCTGTGGACATCGTTCCTTACTTCTTGACAGATCCAAGTAAAGCCTTCTGCAACCCTTGTTGAACCAGTAAAGCCTTCATCTTCACTCTCCATAGACTGAAGCTACTGTTATGACCATCGAACTTCTCAACTTCATATTTGGCCACCATAACCGTAATCGATAGATCGATCACCAAAGCTCTGATACCAATTTGTTATGATAAATACAATAAACAAGAAAAAATAATCAACAAGACAATGGAAAGAAAGAGAGATTTACGCTATTCCGAATAAACAATAGCTTAAACATACATCCACGGGAGGAGAGAGATAGATTTTACTATGATCAAGAGAGATTACAAGAGTCAGCTATGATCCGAAACCCTAATGTGAGGTGCCCAATCAATTAAATCTCATCAAGCTTTCTAGGGATATCTTTTAGGGAACCATGTCTTTCATATTTATAGGAAACCTCAAAGAATATGGAAGAATATCAAAAGAATAGGAAAACAAATCTACTAAAGAATAGAAAAATAAATCTCCAAAAGAATAGGAAAACATTATCGGTAATACTAGCTGTTGTCCCAAAAAGTCAAAATCTTCTATTACAGGTAGTTCCAACACTACTACCTGAAATAGTGCCACTGCCCAAAATTCTTCCTTCTTCAAATTCAACGCACTTTTCAACAGAGGACACAACTTCATTTGTATGGTTATTCAATACTTGGGTTGATTGCATGTCTAAGTGTTCTCCTAATGCCATAATTACAGACCAATGTAAGAATATGCAAAATGTGATGATTATCGTGCTTCCAAATGTGCGACACCGGTGGTGCTTGTGGCATATCATGAAAAAGGTTCCTGAAAATTTGAAGGGATACAAAGCTTATAAGTCGATTAAATATAGTCTTTCTAACGCTATCTACGATTTATTAACTGAAGAAGAATTTGAAAAAAAATTGGGGCAATATCATCGATGCGTATTAGTTATGGGGCAATCAGTGGCTAAGTGGTTTTTACGAGGAGAGTGAGAGCATGAATGCTTTGTTTGATAGGTATGTCTATTCTAATACCACGTTGAAAGAATTTGTGGAGCAATATGAAAACGTCTTACGTAAAAAGGTACAAAAAGAAGAAGAGTTGTTTCAACGTGCAAGTTAAAAATGTGTCCCCTTATGGGTTTGAGAATCAATTTCAGGAAGCATACACAATTGCTAAATGTAAGAATTTCGGAGGTAAATTGGTGTGTAAGACTACATGCAATTTGAGTTTTGTAAACGCAGATGATTGTATTTCGAAATTTGAGATAGAAGAAGACATAAAATTGGGTGAAGCCTTGAAAACTATTGCCTTTCATGTTCATTTTAACAAGAAGTCAAGAGAAACTAATTGTACTTGTCGGTTGTTCGAGTATGAGGGAATTGTGTGCAATCATATCATCATGGTTTGCACAAAAAGAAAGCTCAATGGAGTTCCTGGGAAATACATTTTACAAATTAGATGGAGAAATAATGTTAGGAGGAGTCACACGAAAGTGAATATCAGTTACGCGAATTGGGATCGTAAACCCAAATGGCGTCGCTATGATATTATGTTGGCTGCTTTGCATAAGGTCGCTGACAAGGCCATGGATTTTGACATGAAGAGTCAAACGGTGGTGGCTAAGATGGGAAAAGCAGAAGCAGAGAATGAATCTTGTTATGATGAGTGTCCAAGCAATAGACATGTATCCATCAATATACAAGACAGTGACATTAGTTCAAAATGTAAGAAAATCCTATCAGTGATACAATTAAATGTCATTTGAGAGGAAGACCTCCAATGAATAGAAAACAACCAAGGATTGAGAAAATAATTAGGAAGGTTCGGCAATTAAATGAAAAGTTCCAAGCTTGTTGAAGCAAGAAAAATAGT
>JABCMJ010009974.1:0-10026 GCA_014822125.1 Arbutus unedo | reverse complement strand
TGCGTGCCTCGAGACTTTCGCACCTTTCAAGCCTAGGCTCCTAAAGCACGCACTAGTTGAAATCGTCTCGCCTAGGACCATGGCCAGCGCGCATGTGGGGCCTCGGTTCGCCTTGCTCCTAGGCGCCCCTTTTACAACTATGAGTGAGACACATTCTTGCAGCCCCTAAAGTTGAGACGAAAGATTGGAGGCACACTTCTATTTTTCAGATGCTAATCCGTTGTGGAAACCAAGCCCAAAAGCTTATTATTGATGGTGGAAGTTGCATGAATGTTGTATCAACAACCACGGTGGAGCGCCTTAAGCTTCCCGTTCAACCACATCCTCACCCGTATAAGGTAACTTGGATTGATAGCAATTCACTTTCGGTAACCCAGAGCTGCCTACTTTCTTTTTCCTATGGTTCTTATAGTGATTCTATTTGGTGTGATGTAATTCCCATGAAAGTCGCTCATATCATTCTTGGAAGACCATGGCTTTATGATAGAGATGTGCAGCATTGTGGGAAAGAGAATACATATGCCTTCTCATTCAAAAATAAGGAGATCGTTTTGAAGCCGATGAATATTGCTGAAATGGAAAAATACAAAGAGAAGAAGCCTAAGGAGGTTGCTAAAGTTAATCCTAAATCTCTCAACATTCTCACCAAGAAGTGCTTTCAAGCCAAGAGTATGGAACTGAGAGTTATATATACTTTGGTAGTGAAAGAAGTTTCAGAATTAGTCGTTGTATCAGCCTCTATAGTACCACCAGAAGTAGCTGAGTTGCTGTCCCATTTCTCTGATGTTGCACCTAAAGAGCTCCCAAATGAATTACCTCCAATGCACCATGTCCAGCATGCAATAGATCTCATTCCAGGGTCACAATTGCTAATCTTCCAGCCTATCGCATGAATCCAAGTGAGCAGGCAGAGCTTAAAATGCATGTAAATGAGCTATTGTCCAAGGGGTTCATTCGTGAAAGTTTAAGCCCTTGTGTTGTTCCGGCTTTGCTTACACCAAAAAAAGATGACAGTTGGCTCATGTGCGCAGATAGCCGTGCTATAAACAAGGTTACAATCAAGTATCGATTTCCTATTCCGAGGCTTGATGATATGTTGGATATGTTGGCTAGAGCTTGTCTATTTTTGAAGATTGATCTGAAAAGTGGCTACCATAAGCTACGTATAAGGCCGGGAGATGAATGGAAGACTGCTTTCAAGACCAAGAATGGTCTCTATGAGTGGTTAGTCGTGCCTTTTGGCCTCACAAATGCATCTCATGCGCTTTATGACACAGGTACTACAGTCTTTCATTGATCAATTCCTGGTAGTTTATTTCGATGATATTCTAATATATAGCAAGACCAAGGAGGAACATATCTTTAATTTTCAACAAGTTTCGAGGGTTCTCCGTCAAAAGAAGCTCTACATGAACGTAAGGAAGTGTTCTTTCTTAAGTCCAAGAGTTGTATTTTTGAGTTTCGTTGTGTCTTTTAAAGGAGTGGAGATTGACCCAAGTAAGTTGAAAGCTATTTTAGAATGGCCGAATCCCAACTCCTTGCATGAAGTACGCAACTTTCATGGGTTGGCAACTTTTTATCGTCGGTTTATTAAAGGTTTCAGCACGGTAATGGCACATATCACAAATTGTATGAAGAGGGGACAGTTTGTTTGCACCAAGGCTGCAACAAAGGCTTTCGAAGACATAAAGAGAATGATGACTAAGGCTCCAGTTCTAAGCCTTCCTAACTTTTCGAAAGTATTCGAAGTAGCGTGCAATGCATCACATGTTGGGATTGGGGGCGTGCTTAGTCAAGAAGGACACCCGGTTGCTTATTTTAGTGAGAAGCTCAACGAGGCCAACCAAAAATATTCCACCTGTGACAGAATTTTATGCAATTGTTCATGCACTTTGTTATTGGCGTCACTATCTTCTTTTTAAGGAGTTTGTATTGTTTTCTGACTATGAAGCACTCAAATACATCAACTCTCAAAAGAAGCCGAATCATCGACATGGTAAATGGGTTTCATTTCTACAAGAACATTCTTTTGTTATCAAACATAAGGCTGGTTCTGAGAATAAGGTTTGTTGATGCTCTTAGCCGAGTGGTGTATCTTCTTTCTTCCATGGCTATTCAAGTGGTGGATTTTGAGTTGCTCAAAAGAGATTATCCTTCTTGCAAGGATTTCAGCGTTATATATGCTCAATTATTGGCTGAACAACATGGAGAGTACAGTGAGTTTTCCTTACATGATGGTTACCTCTTCAAGGGAACACGATTTTGTTTACCCGAATCATCTCTCCGTGAACAAGTGGTTCGGGAATTACATTCCGGAGGGGTAGCAGGCCATTTTGGAAAAGACAAAACAATTGTCATGGCTGAAGATTGCTTTTATTGGCTAAAACTGAAGCGAGATGTAGCCAAAATTGTTTCGCAATGCCGGACTTGCCAACTTTCAAAAGGAAAGAAGAATAATACAGGTATATACACTCCACTACCTGTGCCCCACGAGCCATGGCAGGATTTAAGTATGGACTTTGTCCTTGGATTGCCAAAAACCCTTCGGCGACATGACTCTATCTTTGTGGTTGTGGATCGTTTCTCCAAAATGGCACACTTTATTCCTTGTTCAAAGACATCGGATGCTGTTCACATTGCTAAGCTCTTCTTCAAAGAAGTTGTTAGACTTCATGGATTGCCTAAGACTATTGTCTCGGATCGTGATGCGAATTTTGTGAGCTATTTTTGGCGCACGCTATGGAAACTACTGAATACAAAGCTGAAGTTTTCTTCCGCTTTTCACCCGCAAACTGATGGGCGAACAGAAGTCGTATATCACAGCTTAGGAGATCTACTTTGCTGTCTTGTTGGGGATCATGTTTCTAGTTGGGATCAAGTGCTTCCCATGGCTGAATTCGCAAACAACAGCTCTGTGAATAGATCTACAAGACGCAGCCCCTTTCAAATTGTTACAGGTCTGCTTCCTAGGAAACCAATTTATTTGGTTCCATTACCTGCCACAGCTCGTCAAAGTGCTGAAACTGAAATGTTTAGCCAGCACATTCATGATATCCATGACGATGTTCAACGAAAAATTGCGATAAGCAATGAGAGCTACAAACAACATACAAATTTGAGACAAAGGTTTGCTGAATTTGATGAGGGAGACATGGTTATGGTTCGAGTCAGGCCAAAACGGTATCCTAAAGGGGTTTATAAGAAACTTCATTCAAAGAGTGTTGGTCTATTTAAAGTTCTCAAGAAAATCAGTTCCAATGCATATGTCCTTGAGTTACCTGGTGATATGGGCATCAGCAATGTTTTCAATGTTGAGGATCTCACCCAATACTCTGAACATGTCGAAGATGACGCTCAAACTAGCCCAACTGCTTCTCTCCCAAAAGGCAAGCTTTCGAAGGATGAAATTGAAGACGTGGTCGATCATCAAATTGTTTCAACTAGACAGGGGGGGTTATCAGAAGTATCTCATTAAGTGGAAGTGGCGTTCATTTTCAGATTGCACATGGATTACAGACGAGGAGTTTCACCATCTCAACCTGATCTGTATGAAAAATTTCATGCCTTTAACTCGCCGGGTCGAGTTTTCTTAAGCCGGGGAGAGTTGATGGAAACTGGCAGCAACCATTAAAAGTTTATAAAAGACGTAGGTTAAATGGTTCTAAAACCCAAGCACTGATTTAGCATATGTTGGATGACAAAGAGCCCACTTGGGTTGGGCTATTGACTGGGCTGGCCTAGATTATTTAATGTTTTATGAATATTTATTAGTTGCATTCAAGTTTCCATTTGACCACATGTTTTATCTTCCTAGACCTCTAGGGAATAGGGAGTCTCTTTGTTTTTATCTATTTGACCACATGTTTTACCTTCCTAGACATCTAGGGAATAAAGGGTCTTTTGTATTTCACATGTTGGGGCCTATAAATTCATGTAAACTTGAAATTTTGAGTTATGAATGAGAATATAAAAAATTTCAGCTTTCTAAGCTTTCTCCTTTCTTTAGTGTGATGCTAAAGAAGCCTTAGGTGTGATGCCTAGCTTTATCATCTTTCCCCTCCAATTCTCCTCCTTGTTCCTTTTTTACTGTTCACGAGTTACTATTCACAGCCACCAACTAGTCCTCCAAATAGCCTCTATTTTCTTGTTTTGATAATCAGCAGTTCTACTCCAAATCTGTCCTACATCAAGAGCTTAACTATTCAAAAACTGGTACATACTTCATTTTTCACAACCCACATACAGAAGTACATCATAACTTCCTAAATTACAGATCGCATGGATGCTCATTTGGGTCACTGGGGATGATTATTGGAGTTGTCAGGGTATTGCAGAGGGATGCAGTTCTTGCCTCGCAAGAACCTTTCACTTACGATTTAATGAAAATTTCGAAATGGGGGGGCTCGTTCAACATGTGCTTTAGGTGGTCCCAGTTATTGTCGGATTCCCCAATTTTCAATAATTTATTCCAAACTTTGTGATGACTACGAAGGTGTCTCCGCAACATAGATTGTTTTTTGTTTTTTGTAAAATATACATAATTTTCCTCAAGGTTGCTCCCTTTTTTCCTAATGGCATCTTCAGCTTTAAGTTCAAGTACTCTCTCGTAGGCTTGGAATCCTATGGCCCGATTTCCTTAATCTGTAATATGCCTCATTCATGACAGTATAGTATGACAACTAAGAGAAATTTTCCATCCAGGAAAAAAAAAGCTTCAGCACCACACTTTATATAACTTATTCACATCTAGAAATACAACTCTATATACTACATATCTTGTGCACATCATTGGATATTTCAGCGGCATCCATTCTCTATAGGGACAGAACATAACAATTAGCAAGCCCGGGTGCCCCTCCATTTGGGGGGGAGTCACACTATTCCCTGTTCTTCGGCATTGATCTGATTAAACATAATCT
The DNA here is from genome assembly GCA_014822125.1 of Arbutus unedo. Classification (NCBI taxonomy): domain Eukaryota; kingdom Viridiplantae; phylum Streptophyta; class Magnoliopsida; order Ericales; family Ericaceae; genus Arbutus; species Arbutus unedo. The sequence continues at coordinate 5,107 of JABCMJ010009974.1, read as the reverse complement.
CAATATGCTGAAAACAAAATATACACACATCCATTTTCAAGATGCTGAGAACAAAATAACCTCATCCTTTTTCAAATTCTTCAGAAAACACGAAGTTTTAATTTCTCCTCCACACATTTAAAGACTTCGGGCCAAAAAGTAGAATTGCATCAAAACTACTTCCTCCCTCCGCTCACTAACTTCCCTACAGGTACACATTCCCCTTCCATTCCTTCCAACCGTCTTACTTTCCATCCTTCCTGCCATACAGTGTAAGGTTACAACAATTCGTTCCAAGGATGTAAATAGAATATGATATTTTTTCCTCTCTTTTTTTTTGTTTGAAAAGTTGCAACAAAGAAACTGTACAAGATAGCAGACAGAAAAGACACAAAGGGCGAGGCAAGACAACAAACCAGCAAAGAAGGAAAAAAATGGTTAAGAAAAACCAAGATGACATCTCACAAACAGCTCTCCAATGTCTACTAATTAAACGAACATACATCTCATAAAAAGAAGAAGACATTAATACCCAAAAATATGACATGCCAAATTCTATTCCATCTCATTCCTAATACACCAAATATAACGCTAAAAGTTTCTTATTAACCAGACCACCCAAAGCAGTGCAGAAATAATATCCTGATTTGTAAAATAAGGAAATCAAATTTAGTGGCAAAGCTACACGCCAAGTGTATTCGATCAACGACCAGTGAAACAATAGTAACTCTGTTCAAATAGGGCCAACATTACTTCTGCTGTCTAATATTCTCTCATCTCTTGACTAAGAATGCAACTTAGAGTGACTATCCCAACAAAGATGACAAAAATCGTCAAGTTATCTAAACACTAAAGCTTTTTCGAAGTGGTACATACAATTAAACACACAATTTCATACGCACATAAAAAACGAAATTGAAGTCAAATAATCACCCACGTGATTCTTAATGGCTTCTCATAAATAATCATCACAACCCTAAATACATAGCCAAAAGAAAATTCATTAGAAAGGTACCTCAGCCAAGCTCTTTGGCATCGGCTTCCCTTCTTCCTTTAACTTCTCAACTTTTTTATGTGCTTCTTTAGCCCAGGTAAACTTCGCCAAGGCATTCTCAACGTCAGCTATTGTGCAGTTACATTGCTTAGCTGCTTCTTGCTTTTGACTGGTTTGGAGATTCTACATCAATGAATGACGAAAGTGGAAGAAACTGGTGAACCAAAACAATAACTCCAAACAAACAAACAGCTTCCGGAGTAGGTTTAACCAAAAAGAAACACTTATTTATTCTAGTAACGAATATTTGTCTTGGTTATGTACAATCATTTTCTCTTGAAATAACTTTGTGGGGTCAGGAAATGCTAAAAATTATAAGGCAAGGGCTGGTAGTGTATGATTGTATGGTACTCTAGTAACATAAAGTGACTGAGAATCAGAAACTAGGAACAGCGTCAAACTAAAGCCAAGACCAAAAATTATGCAAGAATATTGGCAATGCACGTCTAACAAAGGGTTTGTTGTCCATTCATAATATTCTAAAGATGATTCAATAATCGTGTGCAACATTCTAGATATCAGGGAATAACTATAGTAACTTAGGAATACATAGAGCAAATGCATGGTTTGTTCGAAATACAAACACCTCGGTGGTAATGAAAATTACGCTAAACTCCTTTGTTTTGAAAAATATAAAATTGAATCTCTGACTCTCTGACTCTCTGTTAACTTGACTTAGGAGATGCAATAGTGTCAGGTAAATCATTTGTAATAGTTGGAATTCCCTTAAATGTATGAAAATCCAAAAATAGCCTTCAAAAGAAAAAGAAATAATTAAATCACCCACGCCAAAGCAACATGTCTCTAGTTATATATTTCTTCTAACTGTGTCTCATCAGTCTCCGCTTTTTCTCTCCATCTCTACAACACCTCTCTCCAAAGCAACCTGAGCCACTCCTTCGATAACTCCTCTCTATGACTATCTCAACCAACAAAAAGCCAATGGGTGTCTTCGTGACAACAATAACCACTACCAACACTCACCCTTTTTCTTCTTCAACTCCCGTCATGCCCTCAACCTTGGCCATCACTAATTTTGTAGGTTTGGTTGTATTTGTCTACATAAATACATGTCACCTACATATACACTACTTTCAACCAAAGGTGAGGACTAGTTGATTTCTAAGACAGAGTTGAGTCATAGACAAGGTTTTAAAAATCGGTAGCGGTCACTATAACAGTAGGGGTCACAATGACACGGTTCGGGGTACAAAGTCGCAGTGTGATGACATACGATAAATTCACTAAAATCTATGTTTTTGTATCATAATCGCCTTTGATGGGAGTTAAATGTTGTTTGGCAACTTTTTATATCTTCTATACCCGATCGTAAATAATTTGTATCTTTATATTATTTATAAGTCCTTGTGAACATAGTTTTTATGAAGTTATGCGTCCTAAATTTCTAGAGCACCAATTCAATATTATTTAGTCAAAACTTGTAGATTGTAAAGAAAGATGCAAATGATATTGTGCTAAATTGTGTAGATCTTTCCTTTTGTAATTCGAAACATTGGAAGGAGATTCAAGGTTGATGGGGTTTTGATTATCGAGTCAAGATCGTCATGTGCAGATCTCACATGTGAATCAAACTAGGACCTCCCATAGTTTCATTTGATGATCTGACATGTTCATTTTGTAGGCCTCAATGCGCTTATCATACGCATAAAATATCAGGTTGATCCGACATCAATACAGACTTGATCAAATCATATTTTTCAAAAGAGAAATAAACTGTTAAGAGTCCAATCGTCTATTTCTCTCGTGACCTGCATGCTTCGTTCAAACGGACACTTATGCAATATCAACTTGATTTTTTACGCAGATGATAAACACATCGGGACTTTCAAAATGAACGACTCGAATCATGTGGTTTCCTTTTAGCATCACACAAGAGATCATCACATGAGAGGTCAGAACATACTCTGGTAAATTACTGACCTATTACAGATTTTCCCATGAAAATACAAGGGTTTTCTGTCGAGAACAGCCAAAACCACAGTTACATAACAGCCAACAACCGTCAGGTAACAGCGATATGACTGTGAATGTCCTTTACACTGGCTATTTCAAGACAAAGACAGATGAGATAATTATAAACAACAGTAAAAGTACTACTAATGAAGAAGGCATGGGGAACCAACCTCTCCGGTGGGATCAAAACCTCCAAGGTACCGAATTATAGCCTCCTGCTTCTCGAAAGCATCGGCAAAGGTGGCCTCGCTGCTTCGTCCAACTATGTACTGCTTCAACGTCCCTAATTTTCTAGCATTCCTCATCTCCTCCGCAAATCCTTCACAAGAACAAAAACCACTATAACGGGACATACACATAGATTTCAATTATAGATTTTGAATTCTAGTAGAAAAATAATTTAATAAACCTATTTGCTGCAATTGTGAAACTATATCATTAAGTTGCCACAAAAGCTAGTAGTGGTTGCGGAAAAAAATAAAAATGAGCTTTCAAATAATCTAGTATATAAAAATCCGGCCCCAAAAATAACCCAATCCAGCTTCTCTACCAGATCCTTTATCAGATTGAATCCCAAAATCTGTTCATAGAACTTTTGACAAACAATCACAAATACAATTTCAGGATTAATTCTAAAATCCAGTATTACATAAACAGGCACGTACGCATACATATATCTATACTATTACATAAAGGGAACACCCCTTTTGGTGTGAACCCAAATCTTGAAGCTACTGGCTCACATTTTGCCTTTTCCAAAATTGCCATCTTTCAATATTTTTTCCCACACTGCATTATCGTTGCCCCAAAATAAAAGGATACCATTGTAAAATGCATTACCCACGTTTAAATGGGTGGCAGTTACCCTCCCACGCTTATCATGGTGAAAGTCTCCATCTTGCTCTCCAACTGCTGAAAGTCCTTCCGCAAATATTCTCGCCTACTACATAATCTCATCCTAGCAAATCTATTTCATTCAATTTTTTCCCCAACCAATCAGATATCATGCATGACAGATTTTGCTTTTCGCTTTTAGGGTTTTGCTTTTTGCTTTTTTGATTCTACACCAACTACTTTCTCCTTCTCAAAATCAGGCTTAGATTATGTTTTCCGTTTTGAAAAGTTGGTTGTGTTTTGCTGGAAAAAGAATAAATTTCGTATTTGCTTCAAGAAAGAGGTCTAATACCGATGAAAACAACTCAATGTTTTGGAGTTGAAAAACAGCCCACCCACGCAAACCAGTTCCCTAAAACTCACCCAACTTCATATACATTGTGTGTACAGAAAAGTTAAAAACAACTAAACAAAAACCATACCCGAGAAACCGACCAAAATTCATATACAATGTGTCTACAAAAAACGAAGTACCAGAATAAAATAAAATAACACAGAAACCCAAACGTGTTAACAGATCGAAATGTATATATATTCTGCCTATAAAAAAACGAAAATAAGAACAGCTTAGACATGAACATGTAGAAGTTAGTAGTGGTTGATAGAGGTGTTTAATTTCTAAGGAAAAAGAGAAGGTGGGTCGTGATGATTCTTACTCTATAAATTTGGCCATTGTCAAAACTATACTAATTTATTAGAGAGTTAAACTTTTACATAGGATTACTTAAACGGCTTTATGCTTTGGACATTAGGAAGTACAATAATCCGTGCTCAACTTTTTAACCTTAAGGCGTCTAATACGTAGGTTTTTTAATTGTATTCTTCACTCAATCGCTTGGGCATTTTATGATCTGATTCATAATATTTGTTTTGGTTGTTTAACTTCTCTCCCTTTACAAATAAAAAAATATCCATATCCCGTCTCCTGACATCAACCCTACAAGTAACTAAGTCCATACTTTTGACTAAACCTACGCGCTCACACATTTGCGTAGCACCAGCCACTAGCTCGTAATGTACACACATGTAAACAATAATGGAGATGTAATGGGGACTTACGAAGGAGGGTGAAGTTGGCCTGGGCAGGGAGGTCTGGTTTAGTGGCGGACTTCTTACCGGTGACGACGCCTTTGATCTTGTCCATCCATGAGCCATCGAGCTGTGTCGTGGAGAAAATCCAGCGGTCCTGTGATGATGGAGAGAAAT
>JABCMJ010009972.1:0-40138 GCA_014822125.1 Arbutus unedo | reverse complement strand
AGTATGCCTTCTTTCCTTGATTTTCTTGTCTTTTTCCACATTTTCTTCGAGCTTTTCATCCCTCTCGGCCTCGGCACGTCTTCCAATCATGCTTCCATCCTTCCTCGGGTGTCGGGACTTCCTCCGAACTTTTGGATTTCACCGTTTCGTCGGTTTAATCACCTCTTTTAACATGGAAAATCTGAAAATGAACAAAAGCTACCAAACGTGCATTATCCGATAAAATTGATATTTAAGTATCGCACGTATGCTAAATATGACATGTTGAACCGATATACGAGGTGTATTACGGTATCAACACTTATTGACTAGGAGTATTACATTAGTTATGTCACAAAATATTTCGGAGTATGCAATAATTGCATAACAAACTTCTTAACATGATGTTTCTAAACAAACATGCCCTCAAACACAAGTATTATGCATTTTTTGCAACATTTGACATGGTTCTTGTCCTAAATATACCAAGAAGTTATTTGGTGCTCCTAACGTAATCCCCCACACGTGATTCTGAGCACATAATATATAGACTTCATAATTCTAGGAAACGTAGATATTTCGAAACTAGTTAGGTACGCATATCAGATACTTTTTAGATACCGATACTTACCCGAGCATTTGATTTGCTTAAGGGTGCCTGTAAGCTCCATATGTTCAGCTCTGTCTTGATTGGTAATTCCGGTTCAAAACACATGATTGGATTAGATGGTTATTCATTTATCGAGTGGTATGTTTTTAATTTTTAGACCGTCTGTCTAGGAAAAGGAAGAAATCATTCAAAATATATTCAATTGAAATCGCTCAAGCGATGGTGGAGTCGCTCTAGCAATGTGATCAAAGTGCTTATAAATAGATTTTAGGGTTTCTGGTTGCAATGACACTTTCATAGACTTTCAATAGGGAATATATAGTCACCAAAATGAAGTTTTGACAGCAGTATTACTACGCCCTTTGATGTTTCGTTTTAAAGTTCTTGAGATATCATCTTCAACATCAAAGGCTTAACCATCAGTCATTCGTGCACTCTGAGTTTCGGAAGACTTGTGGATTCAAGACTTAGGCAATCAATTATTTGGTGCGGTGAACGAGAATTCGACAAATCAATCTTGGTTCAACTATGAGAAGTCATAGTTGTGATCAGTATAGGTTAATTTGTAATCGCACAATGATAACTATAGTGATTTGATTTATTCTCGTGGTTTTTACCCATGTTGGGATTTTTCCCATATATCGCGTGTTATGCTTTTGTGTTATTTGTTTTATATGCTTATGTTTAGTGCATGTTAAGTTAGTACAGTATTGTATTTCATTGCCGATATACTTGAAGTTGCTAGTCCTTTTCTTGATGAGCCAAATATAGAAGTCGTGACATTCTCCGATGAAGGCTAAGGGGATACAATTGAATGTTGAAATTGATATGGGTAAAAATTAGTATGAATTATTACTTCTTGATTTAGACTTTGGTCGTTTTCTTTCTATTTTAAATGACTTTTGAAAATTAACTTATGCTAAATGATTAATATAATATTATTATCAATTCAACTACTCTTCTAATTTTTTTAGCTCATTTTTATGCATAGTACATAAATAATAATTATAAAAAAAAATAATTTTTATAGTCGTATCCCTGACGTATCCGTATCTTATTTTTTTAGATTTTGTCGTATCGCCGTATTTGTATCGTATCCGTATTGATATCCGTGCTTCCTAGCTTCACATCAATATTTGGTGAAGACAAAAGGCATGTTTGGTCCATACAGAATTTCATTTTTGACTTTTGAGTGTTTGAGGGCATTATTTCTATACAAATATTAAGAAATATATTTTATGAAAAGTAAGATGAATAAAATTAATTCAAAAATCATCTTCGGAGGAGTGTTTTTAAATTCTTATTATATTTTCATGCACTTTTTTTAAACAAAAATTCATTACGCACATGTTATGTCAACACTTTCACATATTTTTAAGTGTAATTCAAATATTTATATTCAAATTTAAATTATTAAAACTAATTAGTTTTTCCAAACACCATAAAAGAATCTAAGACATGGCATTGTGATCACACAAGAAAGAATCTCTATTGTTCTCCTCAGTCAATGAGAGAAATAAGTTTAAATAAAGACCAAGGTTATGGGTACAAAAGGAATAAGAAACCAAAATAGGTGTGGAGGACTGGATCACTATGGCACCCAGTGAAGACCGAGGTGGAGTCCATCGGCAAGTTGGATCGAGCTCAAACCAGACTCATAGTTCATAACCCATATGAGAGAACTTGTTGGATCCAAGTCAGTTCACGTCTCAGTATGGCACCTGACTGAGCCCATAGTAGACCCGTGACACACAGTGTTCTCTCTCTTAGTATAGAGGCACTTCATGGATCCGGGCCGAGTAGGTTATCTTGCTACCGAGCCAATCAGTATGGAATCTCAACCTGACATTTAGTTAGACTAGCATGTGAAGCATGAGCTGTCAGTCATCATTTCGAATGGTGAGGTCATAACAAAATTCAATAACGGATCACTATCAAATTTAAGCTTGGTTCTAAAGTTAGAAGCAGTTTATAAGGTACAGTATTTGACAAAATAGAATAAGGTATAGCCAATCTTGCAACTTTAGCTCAGTACTTTCCTTCTACTTCTCCAAGTACTAACTTAGGCATAAAAGTACTTCCTGACCCAAGTACTCTAGCCACTGAGACACTAACATTTGGTTGTGATTGCAGGACTAGGTATCCAAAAATATCATAAAATCTCAAAATTGTAACAAGATTAAAGGGCTCCACAATAGGGATGTAATAGACCAGTTATTATTGGATTATTGTTGTATTATATTTTTATTTAATTATTTTTTGTATGTTTTGTTTTGTGTCAATTTTGTGTGTTATTGGTTTGTCTCATTAAAAAGATTTTAAAAAGTAAAAAATTATGTTGAAAAGTTAAAAAAAATTAAAAAAACATGGTCTAGTTTTGCTTATTTTTTATTTTTAGTGAATTTTTTTTTAATTTTTCATTATGATTTTATATTTTTTAGATTACTTTTGTCTAAGTAAACTAATAATTTATAAAAAAAATTAATACAAAACTAAATAAAACAAAAAAATTATAATTTATAAATTATAGGCCAAATAGATCAGTCAGATGCATTTTTAGAAGGGGGTCCATACGGACCATACAATTTGAGAGGAAATGCCATCATAGACACTTGACCAGAAGTCAAAAAATGGACAACATATGATAATCAATATAGGTTTGGGTCCACAAATAAAGTTTTAAGAAATTCTAGAAGATATTTTAAATGTGTTGTTTTCGTTCCATCGTGTTGTTTCTAATCTACACAATAAAATCTCACCCTATATAATATAAAAACCCACTTTTCAAATCAGAAAACAAATCATACTTTTTTAAACAACAACAATGGATACGTGTAGTAGGTTTCATATTAATTTTGTAATATATATATATACATATATATATATATATATATATATATATATATATAATATGAGCTTCTAATAAGGAATTTTTTATTTTATTACGGTGCGGATTTCCTATTTCTTGATCAAATTATAATGATCCGAACCGTTCAATGTATTTAAAACATGTTTTTAAGGGTACCTGTAAGAAATCAGTTCAAAATAATATCCAGAAAAGTTTGATCTATTCAATTTTTCATAAAACTGTTCCTGTCAGTATTTATCAAAAATTATTTAGATCAAGCCATTCTTAATATTATTTTCAGCCGATTTCTTGCGGGGACCCTTAAAAATATGTTTTAAACACATTGAACAGTTCCGATCATCAAAATTTGGTTAAAAAATAAAAGGTCTACACCATAGCAAAATAAAGAATCTTTTATTAGAAGGGGACTATATATATATATATATATATATGGAAAAAATTCCATAGACTAATACTTTTTTAGACCAATATTAGACCAGCATCTAAACTCTTTATTTTTGATTAAATTTTAATGATCTGAATCGTTCAATGTGTTTAAAACTTGTTTTTAATCAACTCAAAATATTACCGAAAAAAATTTAATCCAAATAGTAGTTCAAAATGCTGACAAAAACTGTTTTATAAATCAATGTCGATGATTTCAAAAGAAACCTTCAAGCGGTGAGAAAATTGATGATCTGAAACTCAGAAATCAAAATTTTCAAGGCAAATGGGTTCTACCCGGCAAATGAATCACTGTTCAGCTTCATTGCCACAGTGAAGTCTGGAGCTCTTGAGGTTTCGGGAGGGAGGGGTGTTGGCTGTGCTCTGATCAGAATTATGTTTGGTGGAGGAATTGATCAGACATATTTAATAGCTTTTACTTAGGGATAGGTGTAGTCCTTTTACTTGGATATTTAATAGCCAACCTAATTGTACCACTCTTGTCCCACCCTTGTAACAATATTGTTTCTTCATTTATAACATTTCACATTTTGCTGACAAAAAAATAAATGAATTTTGCCAAGGTCATCAAATTGATTTTCTAAAGTTCTAAAATACTCCTCTAATTTCTTTAAAAAGACCCTCAAATTATTCTCTCTTCTCTCAAGCCACACAAATCATCTCTCTTTCTTCACTTAGCATAGTATGAAAACTATAATGCTCCGATTTCTCAAAATATTATTTAAAATTTTTAATTTAATTATTAATTCAATATAAGAGTAAATAGTGAAAATGCTCCTTTTATTATTAATGAAATGACAGAAATAAAATAATAAGAGTTCTACAAAATGCGGAAGTAAAATTTACATAAATACTCCTTAGGGATTACATTTCTTTATTTTCAAATAAAAATAAAACAGAGCTACTAAGGATATGGTAGCCAAACGCCACCATGGTCTCCCTCGATGGGTCCCGGCTCTTCATACTCGGGAGGGTACTCCGGTTGCTTCATAACATCTAATATGAAACACCAGAGATAGAAAAGTTGCACCAATGAATAATGAAACTCAATAGGTAAAATTTTTCAAAAAAATCAAACCCACAAGTGATATAGCACATAACAATTATAAACGCTAAATAGTTGAGATATTTAAGCATAACAATGAATAACGAGCGAAAAAAATCACTAACATCTTGGTAAATTTTATTAGGTTTTATAAAATGTAAGGGATTTTCACTAGGTTTTATAAGCCAAAGAATCAATTCCTAAAACTAAAAACCATTAACCATGATCATGAATTTTCAATTGATCTACCATGAATTCTCATATTAAATCTATGAATTAATTTGATAATTTGTCTTTAAAACAAAATAGAGTGTCAGCCAAATCATTAGTATTAACAAAATTTCAAATTAATCTAATTATTTGTCTTGAAGTTGAAGGAATCCAATGTAAATCATAAAATTTTCAAATTAAGAGTCATAAAATTCTGATTTTGCTTTTTGTAAAAATTCTAGTATTCTTTTTGAGCATTGAAGAAGAAGATAAAAGTGTTTTTCGGTATAACACGTTTTCACGATAATTCACATGCACTCTCAATCTCAACTTTTTGTTGCAAATTACACATAAACGACTAAGTTAAAAATTATTTAACTTGATTTATTTTTTAAAAAATTCTCACTAAAAATTACGGGTGGTTATAAAAATTATCTCCCTCAATTTACTTTTTTGCGTCCCCTCTTTTAAAAGGAACCCAAATAAAATATATTTTGAAATGATGCTAATATATTATGTTCTGCTCTTCGAAACTACACATCGATCGAACACCAACACCACAAAAACTAGAGCTTTGAACTTTGATTTATGTTTTGGTCTTCAAATTCTTTTAGTGAGATCTAGAGGATACGTTATAGTTTTATTAGTCTAATAATTCAGGTGCAATATTGTCACAACAACTGTGTAACCGTTACATGTTAAGAGACATTTGTCCAAGATACTAAGCATTACTAGCGACACGATAGATATGTCTTAGAGACGCAGTGCAAAACACGGTTATTAATTTTATTTTTTAATTACTATTAATTCTTCTAATTCAGAGTTGTGAAATTTTATTAATTCCGTAATGCTATACCAGTTAATGAAATTTTAATAATTTTATTATACTATTCATTTTTAGTGAAATTTGACACATATTTATACGAACAGAACTTGTTTCGGTCTATTTCTCTACTATTTTTTTAATTGCAACATATGAAAAGCATGCAATATGTACATTCTCCATGGGCGCGCACCAGTCTCTGTTTTTCATTACATACCTTTCTTAAGTCAAATATAGACATCTATGATCTATCAACTACTTTTCTTCCCCTCCCCTCTCTCTCTTCTTCGTCTTCTCTCTTCCCCCAAAACCAAGTAATCAAGTACTAACCATTCCTTCTCAAATTCTCTGCAATTCTGTTACCACCAATGGCTTCTTCAACTCTATTTACACTCATATTCGTCACCTTCTGTATGAAACAATCTCTCTCTGATCCCAGAGCTACAGAAGCAGCTCTAATTTGCACCAACACTAGCGCAGCGCCTTCTGATCGCCAAATTCTCGTAGCAAACTTTGTGGCCGCTATCGCCGCCTTGACCCCACTAGTCGCCGCCCAAGGTTACGGCAGCGCCGTCAATGGGTCTGGTAATACAACAGTTTACGCCTTCGGTGAGTGCATGAGCGATTTGTCTCAAAACGATTGTAATCAATGTTTTGCCCAAGTCAAGGCCCAAGTCCTAAGGTGTCAACCTTTCACTAGATTGATTCGCGGTGGGAGACTTTTCTATGATGGGTGTTATATTAGGTACGACGATTACATGTTTTTCAGTGAGAGTTTGAGTGCTGTGGATAGGACTGTTTGTGGGAGTACTGATTATGGTGGGAATAAGACTCTGTTTGGGGATAATGTTGTGGATTTGGTGAGGAATTTGAGTGTTGAAGCGCCTAATAATGGTGGGTTTTTTGTGGGGTCTGTGACTAGGGGGAATTTATCTGTTTATGGGTTGGCTCAGTGTTGGGAATTTGTGAATAGAAGTGCTTGTGGGGTCTGTTTGGCTAATGGGGTTTCTAGGACTGAGTCATGCCTTTCTCATGAAGAAGGAAAGGTTTTGAATGCTGGTTGCTATATGAGGTATTCTCTCTCTAAGTTCTATAACAATTCTGTGACTGATTCGCCGCCGGGAAATGGAGGTGAGTTGGTTTTCTCGAATTCTTGCTTCCTTTTGCTTTCATTATGTTGACTGGAAGGCTGATTTGATATATTGATTGGGTGAATACGTGTTATTATTGAATTTAGAAAATTAGGTTCTTTGTCAAAAAAGAAAATTGCAAAAATTAGGGGTACTTGGGAGCTTTTTTTCTTTTTTTTTTAAAATTTATTTTGGCTATTTGGGAGCCACATTTTCAAAACTCAATTTCTATTTTGAGTTTTAGGAGCAAAAATTCAAGAGAAGGTCTAGAACTCTTTTTTTATATTTTCATTCTACTATTTTTACAAAATGCATTTTACACATTTTTTTTCACGCTCCTCTCAAATTCAAAACTCATTTTAATTATAATCTAAAAAATCAAAAAACAAAAAATGAAAAGCTAAAAAATAGACTCCCAAACACTCCTTAAAAACCCATCAACCAAAAGGGTTCTCATCCTCTCTCATTTTATGGTCTGATTGTTCAGTTTACCATTCCAAAAAATAATGTTCGGTATACTTTACTGTGATGAAAAAGCAAAACATAATTATATCAATGATTTATTACGATTTTCCCTCCGACAACATTGAAGTGATCAATGTGACATCCTCATTGTTATTTTGAATTTAATTTTGTTCAACGTGAGTGACTCTCATTGACTTTAGAAGCAGTTGTTGTTCGAAAGAATCTAAGTTATTTGGTTATAATTGCTCTCTGGTACTTGTACAGTACTCATTATGATTGTTTCCGCATTTTGTCAAATAAATTCTTGATCTTTTGCTGTGCATTAATACAATTCAATTTTGTTTGTAAGTAGATGGCAACAAGTTAGCTGTGATTCTGGCTGCATCTTCTGCTGCTGTAGCTTTTGTGCTGATTGTAGCAACTATTTCTTTCTTTATGAGGAGGAGAGTGGTGAAGAAAAGGAGAGGTATCTAAATTGGTTTTGCATAAGTTCTTATTCTATCCGTCATCGTTTAAAATCGAACTCTCATTGATCTTGGTATTTGTTGCAGAAAGGAAGCAGTTAGGTGCTCTATCGGTCTCTGTTAACAAGTCGGAACTCAATTTTTCATACGAAACACTTGAACGCGCCACGAACTACTTTCAACAATCCAACAAGTTAGGTCAAGGAGGATCCGGTACAGTTTACAAGGTAATTTTCGTAATCCGATTTTCACCTTTCTCTTTTGCTAGACGATAACCGTTCGCAACATGTAAGAGTTAGCTGAGGTCAGTTTTTTTCTCTTCAAATAGGGGATTTTGCCCGACGGACAGGTAGTTGCAGTGAAAAGGTTGTTCTTCAATACAAGACAATGGGTGGATCATTTTTTTAACGAAGTCAATCTGATAAGCGAAATCCACCACAAAAATCTTGTGAAGCTGTTGGGATGTAGCATTACTGGCCCCGAAAGCCTTCTTGTTTATGAATTCGTTGCAAATCAAAGCGTTCATGACCACCTCTTCGGTTGTTGTCCTATCTTTGTCCTTTTTTTTTTTTTTAAGGCTCAATTTATCAAATTTTGTTTCGTTTTTTTCATCTTGTTTGATTTCATATTTTAGTAATGAGTTCTAGCAATTTGATTCAGTTAAGAAAGATGTTCAGCCTCTAAGGTGGGAAGAGAGGTATAAGATTATCTTCGGTACAGCTGAGGGTTTGGCCTATCTTCATGAGGAATCGAACTTGAGAATCATACACAGAGATATAAAGTTGAGCAACGTCCTTCTTGACGACGACTTCTCTCCAAAAATTGCCGATTTTGGACTCGCTCGATTGTTTCCAGAAGATAAGACTCATATCAGTACTGCCATTGCTGGCACACTGTAAGTTCCTATACTCTGTCTTTTTTTATTAAGTATTAACCTAGCTAGAAAGCACGATTACTGGCGTAGTTAAAGCTGAATTGCTTTCAACAAGAGGATGTATACTGGACAACTTTTAGTTCTTTTTGTATTGAGATCGCTACATGAAACGCATTGCACTTGTGTTAGGCACCTTAACAAGTTTCTATGTTATGTCACTACTAAGACGGGGCTTATGCAGTATTGTCCATGCTATACTTCATGAAGCTTATTTTGGGTTATGGTGGAATGTTTCATCACTGGTGTAAACATCTTCTTTACTAGTTAGTTTGTACTGATAATATTCTCTTCCTATTCGTATTCACGGTTTGATACCGCACATGACACGTATTGAGTATTGGTTGTTTCTTTACGTATATAAACCAGTAGATTAATTAACGAACTTATAACTTCAGAGGTTACATGGCTCCGGAGTATATAGTCCGTGGCAAATTGACTGAAAAGGCAGATGTATACAGCTTTGGTGTTCTTGTGATGGAAATCGTCTCGGGAAAGAAGAACAACTATTTTTCTCAGAATGCACAGTCTATTCTACAAATGGTAACCTCCATTTGTTTGACATATTTCCTTTACTTTCCTAGTCCTAGATAGAAGTCCTCGCATTGTTGGTAGAGGGAAAAAAAACTCAATAGCAATCCTTTGTTTTTCTTTCGACAGGCATGGAACCTCAACGGATTGGGAAGACTATGTGAAGCAGTTGATCCATCGTTGCGGGGTAGTTTTGAAGAAAAAGAGGCCCATAATTTGCTTAAAATCGGTCTACTTTGTGTACAAGCCTCTGCAGAACTCCGTCCATCTATGTCGATGGTGGTGAAAATGATCAAGGATAACCACGAGATTCCTCAGCCGACACAGCCAGCATTTCTCAGTCCTAGTAGCACGGAAACTAGTCAATATAATCAAACTGGAACTAGTCACTCTCGGCTCGAGTCTTGCAACACCCAGTCATCTGGGAATAACATTTCAGAAAGCTTCATTGAGCCTAGATGAGACTCTTACACATTTGCCTTTCCTTACGTTCAGCCTATGATCTCAGTGAAGGAGTCAAGTGAGCATCCAAAACTAAGCCGATCGCCAGTCCAACTCCACGCCAGAATCTACATCAACTGCAGGAACATCGGTAGCTTCGTTGAGGGTGAGGCGTATAGAAAACACAAGATCTATTCCAACTCCTGCTATCTGGAAGACATAACAAAGTCCACGTTGAACTCTTTGAGCTCATGTAGTTTACTTCACTTTTACTGTTTTGTCTTCTCTAGTTTTTTGTTTTTTTGTGGGTATACCATGTTTTGTAAGAATCCAAGGTTGTTTCTTCTTGTAAAGTAGTTGTACAGCTGATTAAGATTCTTTGAAGTGTTATACAATATAGAAGAAGTTCTACTAACTACTGGCTGATGCAACAAAAAAATAGTGATATCTGGGTGTGTGTGGGGGGGGGTCCTCCCCCGTTCTTCCTCTTCCTCTCTTCTTTTCTTCTCTCCCTCTCTCTCTCTATCTCTTCCCTAGGCTTTTCTATTCTTCTCTCTCCGATTTCAAACCTTTTGCTTTTTTTTTTTTTTTTCTTATTTCGTTTTCCCTCAGATCTGTATTGATTCAAGAAGTTTAGGTATCGGTTTCATCACGCCAACCGATGACGGTGATGATCCCATGGCGTTAAGTTATGTAAGGGTCATGATGGTGGTGTGGTGGCAAGAAGGGCCTTCCGCAGTGGAAGCGGAGCATTGACGACGGTGATGATATAATGGTCACTAAGGCAATGGATGGTGAGGCGACGACGAAGATGTAGAGCATATAGTGACAGAGGCATAGTAGGTTCATTTTTTTTTTTTTCCTGACTTGGGTGGTCCTACGCTGTTTTTTGGGTGGATCTATGTCGGTTTTCGATTTTCTATCTTGGGTGGTTCTATGTTATTCCTCAATATCTATTATGCGTTACGTGAGGGACCCACCAATGAGAGAAGGGAATCATTGACTTACATTACTGACCAAAAAGACACCAATGTTCGTTTTGTTTTTCTGATTTGGGTGAATCTCTATTGTTTGGATGGATCTCTGTCGATTTGGGTGAATTTTTATTGTTCGCAGATCTCTTTTGTTTGGGTGTGAAACGGTGATGTGGGGTGTAAGTGGAGTGTCTTGCGAGTTGTAATACACTAGGAGAGTTTAGGTTTGTTTCTTAAAGCTCATCTCTATTTCGATAAAAAAATACTTTCATGATACTTGAGGCCTATGAAGAAATTAGCTTCCATGGTCTGACAGTGGCTCAAATTCAATTGGTATTGACTCCATGTACAGCCCGCTGCTTCTGGCCCCATTGAACCGTAGCTCTATAGCCCAACAACCACAAACCAATGTAAAAATACAAGAGTCTTGCAATGGGAAACAAAAACAAATAATCTACTGAGTTAACCCAGTTGGTTTAATAGCACTAGTTTTCAAAGACTTCTAAAAACAAATAATCTACTGAGTTTCTTCTTATTTTTACATACCAAATACAAGGAACAAAAAAGTTTTTTTCATTTCGTTTAATAAAGACGAAAACCGTCTGCTTCGAAATAGAGACCCATATATTGACAAGACGCCAAAACTAGGCCTCGATCCTCAGCCGGATTACAAAAGGAGAGATATTATTATTACTACTACACTATATTAACATCCTTTGAATAATAATAATAATTAACACCCACTTGCAAGGTGGTTGAATATTACACTTTCGATCTCAAATTAAGAATAGCTTGACTGATAAAAACTTTGACTTTGTGCATGTTTAAAGACTCTTTCGTTTGAATTCTTTAAAGGGTTATCCTATCGATAACTTTAAGACTGCCAAATTAGTCTGTTAGACCTAAGTAGGCAAGACAAGAATACTGAACTTTTACCAATATATGACTACCATCAGATCTCCTATGTATCAGTAGGATCAAATGTTTGAAATGGAACTTGTAGTATTAGGAGACTTGGAGTCTACTTCTTCAGCCCATGAACATTCCAAAATTTCAACTTGTTGAAAAAAGGGTCAAAGTCTGGATAACTACAAAATGCATTGGAATGTCTTCTGCTACATAAAGAATGTTGGCGTTGCTTGGTCTACAAGAACCACCATTATGTTGAAAAAATAAAAGATAACCCAAGTCATGGTTTTTACCAAATTTCATTAAATATTAAAGAGTATGGCTTAATATTTTTATGTTTTTCTCTTAATGTTCTTTTATAAGACGCCTGATATTTTTTTATTGGTTTCTTATGAATAATTCTCAATGCTCTCGAAGCACCATGTATGTATGATATTTTTAATAAATTATGTAAACCCATATATGTAAACTGTAATGTGTGTTACGGTAATTTATTGACCAAAAATATTACATAAGTTACGCTATATAATACTCCAGAGTATGCAATATTCTAAATAAAATTCAATGTGACCCCCTTTTTTCGAAGCGTGGCTTCTCTTGTTACATACACAAGGCCTATTTATTTGATTGGACTAACAACAAAACAAAGAGATGTATTATTTTATAGGTTATGTGATCTCACCGATTTAATAAGAATAACATTAATAACAACATCTGTTTTTATTGTGTTTTATATCTCATATTTTTATGAGATTCCATAGTTAACGAGTATTTAATTTGACCACAAAAACAGGACCAATTCACACAGAATTTTGATCTGATTTGGGATCACTGCAATTGAACGGTGTAATTAGTCTCCCAAAAATTAGTCAAATTGCAAGTAGTTAACGAGATTTTTTGATTCTCTTAAAATTAATGCATGGTAAAGTCAGAAGGCATGTTTGGTCCCAATAATTTTTTATTTTTGGTGTTCTGGTATTCAGTTTTGAAATAAATCCCGCAAAATATATATTATGAAAAATAATATGAATAATACAGAATTAAAAAATCATTTTCAAAGAATTGTTTTTGAATTCTCATTATATTTGTGTACATAATTTTTTACAAAATTTATTATGCACATATCATCTAAACACTTTCACATGTTAGGTACAAGTTGTGGCCAATGGAATCGAATGAGAAAACAAAGAATAAGTCTACTAACTTAGTGTTATGTTGTATATCAAATGATACATTATGTTTATATGTCATATTATTTTAAATATAAAATATAAAAATAGGTCTCATTAGTTTTAATATATATTTAAATTAATAGATATTACGTATACATAATATATAACTTTATGTATAAAATAATGTGTGAGTAGCTTTTTGCTGGAAAACAAAATAGGGGTCACGTTGACTTTGGATTTTATCATCAGATGCTTTCTTTGAAGCTAGTCCATACCATTCGAGAGAAAATGCCAATAGACAAGGTGACCACAAGTCAATTTTTTATTGGTCGAACCATCCAATCTCATCAACCCACAACCTTTCATCTCATGCCGGTTGTCTATTTGCCCTTATACTTCTCGTTTAAAGTTACGGCCAATTTGGCTCTATAATTTATTATTATTATTTTTATTGAATGATCAATAATTCTTGGACAATTTAAATTAAACTCCTATCTACCCCTTCGAGTTAGTTTTTTATTTTATCCATTTTTTCAACTTATATTTTAATCCTATAATTGTATGAATAGACGATTTTGCCATTACTTTTGGGAAGTAGTTTACTATCTTATCCTGTGATTAGTTAATATTTAAATTGTTTAGTTTAAATCGACAGTACTTTTTTAAGCTTAATATATGTGATCACAATTATCTTTAGGAATATGTATACCGAAATGACAGTTGAGATTGTTTTCCATTCATATTCCCGGAGCAATTAAATTTGGCCAGAACGATTACCATAACGATTGTTGGTCGCAGTTTCGGATTTGCTAGGGTTCACCGGAGCCCGAGTGTTAGGAGAGAAATTTGTTCGTTAAACGTGCGTGTTTTCGTCTGAAGATTATTCGGATTGGATGGTGAGGAACCATTTCATGGAAAATATACCTTGATATGTTGGCGATATTGATTACCTATAAATTTACCATGATATTTACTAATTTACCATAACGTGCAGATTGATTGATTTGTCACGTAATTTACTATGCAAATTAACATGTTTACTAGATGTCGTGCTTGATCTCCAACTTTACCATGACCTATGCAAATATACCATGGATGACAGGTGTTGCTATCTACCATGCAAAATTACCATGAAATATGAAAATATACCATATGTTGTTTGTTACCTCCGATTTCACCATGGTATAAACAATCTATCATGGATGGCCCGACTTGATTTTGACCGGTAAATTTACACATGAACGACAATTTACCATGATAGCAGAAAGTGTCCCAAAATAAGACAACTTATCAAGTCCCCCAGCCTGTATTTGAAGTGAATCATAAGTTTTATGCAATTTGATTCCGGTTTTATCATTCAATACAAGCTTTTTTTTCACGTGTTCATCAAGTACCCTATTGGACTTGTAAAACCTAGACTTTCCCGGGCTCTGATCATGATTGTGTTCCAAGACAGTAGTTGTTAACCTCCACTTTCCATTCGGATTTAAAGAAACATTAAGACGAGCTGGACAACTAACTTTTGTTTGTGGTCGTGGCTTGACGGGGTTACTTCCTTGTAGCCTTGCCTTTCCACCTTTGTTGCACTGAAGAATCACATGTCTCACGTTTTCATCGCTTCCCTTTTTCGATGATCTTTAAGCCACGGTAAACCCATTTTCTTTAGCAAATCTTGCGTAATACAAATAAGCTTCGTTTAATGTGTCAAATTTCATTCCCACCTTCGGTTCCTCAATTCTATCTTCACCATTTTCCATTGCCTCCTTTCCATCCTCATTAATATGTATCTCATTGCACTCCTTTATTGAAGAACCGCTTGGTGCCTCTTCTACTTCTATATTGTCTCTATTACATACCTCTTTTTGTACAACTTGAAATATTATTCCTGATTAAAAAATAAAACAAGCAAAACCCATTAATAAAAATCTCCGGTCTGTGACTTAATGATACAAGAAATGCTTAGAAACCCACCCTAAAGGAATGCTATTAAATTGGAACAGATGATTTGGTTTCTCTAATAAGCCAAAATATTGTTAATGGAAAAGAAAAAGGGTAGCCAAAGGCCGTTTTACACCGAAAACATGCTATCTGAACATAAAAGAAACAACATGTCTCCAGGCTTCAGTATGTTATACGTAGATTTTTTTGAAGGGTAGAACATCATACCTAGATTGGACTAACAATTTTCCACTTAATGAAAGTTCAAGCAGAAAAACGTAACAAAACAAAAAGAAAAATAAAATTAGCTTTCAAAAGATGGAAAAAACTGACATTAAATCCACTAGGCAAACCACAATAAATTAAATAAAGCTAATATAGAGTAAAAGACATGAATGTCATGTTCTAAAAGTCACTCCCATTATTTGACAACTGCTATGATAATTAAGTGGAGTGGCTAAAATTATGTGCACACATAGGGATTACCTTTAATCAGGGATGAAAACTATGCGGGGATTACTTGCACACACAGGGATAACCAATAAAAACCATGGAAACAAATTTTTGGCCAAGATAAGGATTAGGCACACAACATAGGGATTACCTTTAATCAGGACTTAGTGGAGCTTCACAAATTATGTGGTGGAGTTCACGACGGGGTTGGGTGAGGAGTTCACGACGGGATTTGCGGTGGAGGTCGTGGATGTATTGGTTGACATTCTTCTTCCTCCTCTTCTCTCTCTCTCTGCGTTTGTTTCTCTGTAGAATACGTTTGGGAAGAAATAAGTTTTGGAGGGAAAAAAATTAGGCTTTTATTTTTATTTTTGGGCTTATATAGAATGTAAGTGGACCCCACATGGGTGTGTTTTGGAGTGTATTTATGAGGTGTGCTGATAGCATTTCCCTATAAAAAATGTAGTCCAAGTATTCTTAACTCTTTCTATTATTTATAGTCTAATTTATTTTTAGTCCGGTTCAAAATATAACTCAACCAAACTTTATCTTAATTTATTGGGTTTTTTGTAATTTAATTTGAAAAATTCTTGAGTTTAGAAATTTTGGATTAAAAATTCATAGATATGGATTTCTTCTTATTTTTAAGAAAATTGGAAGTTATGTATCATTTATTCGTGAATTTATCCTTTTCATGCTTTTATTAGGTCAACTTGTTATTTTTGACACGGGTGTAGAGTTCATGAGAAAGATTAAACTCTTTTTGAGCTCAATTTCGACTTTGTTGTACAGGTTTACTAGATATTAATGATAACTTTTGTTAGAGTGTGTGTATTTTTTTGATCCACGAATATATATTATAATTTATTAAAAAATTGGGTTAGCTCAGAGTAGATTGAATTTCTGATTCCATCAATGGGTCTTGCAAACAAGTTCAATGACCGGAGAATAGTGGTCCGATTGTAGACTCTCTGATGATCTAATCAAGATTGATGTCATAGAGGAAAAACTGTATTAAATGTAGATCACCATTCATGTTTACATTATACTGGTGTCTACAAATTGCATACATTGCTTTGTCTTTTCAAAGGGTCTTTGGAGTTTTAGGAATGCGAGTGATCTAAAATAATATGCACGTATTGACCGGTATAGATTAATATTTAAAACGATATAGTGTTAGAGGTATTTTGTATTATTTTTACGCCAAAATAATATGCGCCGACTATATTTATAATCTTGCTATACACACCCTTAGAATAAAACTTAAAAATATTATAATGCACGATACACAACAAAACTTGGGCCAAACTAATGGCTTTCAATACGCGGTACGCATGGGCATACCAGCCTCTGTCAATTCGTACCTTTCTTAAGTCAAATATATACATCCATCTATCAACCACTTCTCTCTCTCTTCACCCTTCTGGTTGCCTTCTCGCTCCCCCAAAAACCAAGTAACCAAGTAACCATTCTTTCTCAAATTCTCTGCAATTCTGTTACTACCAATGGCTTCTTCAACTCTATTTACACTTATATTCCTCTCCTTCTGTATTAAACAATCTCTCTCCGATCCCAGAGCTACAGGAGCAGCTCTAATTTGCACCAATACTAGCGCAGCGCCTGCTGATCGCCAAATTTTCGTAGCAAACTTCTTGGCCGCTCTCAACGCCTTGACACCTCTCGTCGCCGCCCAAGGTTACGGCGGCACCGTCAATGGGTCTGGTAATACAACAGTTTACGCCTTCGGTGAGTGCATGAACGATTTGTCTCAAAACGATTGTAATCAATGTTTCGCACAAATCAAGACCCAAATCCTAAGGTGTCTCCCTTTCCAGAGACTGATTCGCGGTGGGAGACTTTTCTATGATGGGTGTTATGTTAGGTACGATGATTACATGTTTTTCAATGAGAGTTTGAGTGCAGTGGATCAGACTGTTTGTGGGAGTACTGGTTATGGTGGGAATAAAACTCTGCTTGGGGATAATGTTGTGGATTTGGTGAGGAATTTGAGTGTTGAAGCGCCAAATAATGGTGGGTTTTTTGTGGGGTCTGTGACTAGAGGGAATTTATCTGTTTATGGGTTGGCTCAGTGTTGGGAATTTGTGAATAGGAGTGCTTGTGGGGACTGTTTGTCTAATGCGGTTTCTAAGATTGGGTCATGCCTTTCTAATGAAGAAGGAAAGGTTTTGAATACTGGTTGCTATATGAGGTATTCTCTCTCTAAGTTCTATAACAATTCTGAGGCTGATCCGCCGCCGGGAAATGGAGGTGAGTTGGGTTTCTTGACTTCTTTCTTTCTTTTGCTTTCATCATGTTGATTTGAGGCTGTTTGGTTACACAGAAATTGATTGGATTGTGAACAATGGTTGCCTATAAAAGACCTTGTTTCTGAATTGGATTATTATTTTGTCGAGTTGGGGTCTTTTTTCTCCTCCTTTTTCTTTTTTATATCAGACGTGTTTTCTCCTTTGGTTACTGCTTTTGAGGAGCTGTTTTTGAAAAGTCAACTATAATATAGTTTTCATATTTTTTCATTCCTTAAATGGTTTTTGAGAATTTGGAACACGTTATTACTAAATCTAGAAAATTAGGTTGTTCTTCAAAAATCTTCGTAAAAACAAGTTTCAAAAACTCCTCACGCAAATGAGTCTTATCCTCTCTCCATCTGTAGTCTGATCATTCCGTAAGCTTTAGTGAGGTGAATAAGCATGATATAGTATAAATGATTTATTAGGATTTCCCCTATGACAACATTGAAGTGATCAATGTGACACCCTCATTGTTATTTTTCATCAATGTTACATTTTCCTAATTCCATTACACAAATTGTAGCAACTTTTTAAATGGTTGAGTACGCAAATTGGATAGTTTTTGTATTTTTTGCTAAGCATGTAAATGGGATATTTGCTGTGGTTAATTGACATTGTAAAATTGCCAGTGCTTTTTAAGTATCTCATAATCCCTCTCTTTGCGGTAGACTAAAATTAACGTTAGAAAGAGTAGTTCAAAATAATCTAGATCTTTTGATATCCCGAAACACAATTTCTTCGACTGACCTCGTAGTAGGAAAAAAGTTTAGATAACCGATCCCAATTGATTGAGATTTAGATAACCGATCCCAATTGATTGAGACTTAACGCTCAGTTTGGTTTGGTTTGGTTATAAGTGCTCTCGTAATTGTATAGTACTCATTTCATGATTGTTTTTGCTTTGATTAAGCTAACAAGAATGCTTATTATGATTGTGTTTCTGCATTTTGTCAAATAATTCTTGTTCTTTTGCTGTGCATTGATACAATCTAATCTTGTTGTAAGTAGATGGCAATCGCTTAGCTGTGATTCTGGCTGCAACTTCTTCTGCTGCAGCTTTTGTTCTGATTGTAGCAACAATTTCTTTCTTTATGAGGAGGAGAGTGGTGAAGAAAAGGAGAGGTATTTGAATTGGTTTTGCACAAGTTCTTCCATCAGTCATCGTTTAAGATCGAACTCGCATTGATCTTGGCATTTGTTGCAGAGAGGAAGCAATTAGGTGCTATACTGGTCACTGTTAACAAGTCAAAACTCAATTTTTCATACGAAACTCTTGAACGCGCCACAAACTATTTTCAGCAATCCAACAAGCTAGGTCAAGGAGGATCTGGTTCAGTTTACAAGGTAATTTTCATATTCCGATTTTCAGCTTTTCTTCTGCTAGACAATAATCGTTCCACAATGTGTAAGAGTTAGCTGAGGTGATTTTCTTCTCTTCGAATAGGGGATTTTGCCTGACGGGCAAGTAGTTGCAGTGAAAAGGTTGTTCTTCAATACAACACAATGGGTGGATCATTTCTTTAACGAAGTCAATCTGATAAGCGGTATCCACCACAAAAATCTTGTGAAGCTGTTGGGATGCAGCATTACTGGCCCCGAAAGCCTTCTTGTTTATGAATTCGTTGCAAATCAAAGCGTTCATGACCACCTCTTTGGTTGTTCTCCCATCTATGTTTTTTTAATGCTCAATTTATCAAATTTTGTTTCGTTTTTTCATCTCCTTGTTGGATTCCATATTTTAGTAATGAGTTCTAGCAATTTGATTCAGGTAAGAAAGATGTTCAGCCGCTAAGGTGGGAAGAGAGGTATAAGATAATCTTTGGTACAGCAGAGGGTTTGGCCTATCTTCATGAGGAATCAAACTTGAGAATCATACACAGAGATATAAAGTTGAGCAACGTCCTTCTTGAAGACGACTTCTCTGCAAAAATTGCTGATTTCGGGCTCGCTCGATTGTTTCCAGAAGATAAGACTCATATCAGCACTGCCATTGCTGGCACATTGTAAGTTCTGACGCCTTGGCTTCTTTGATTATTAACCAAGATAGCAAGCAATATTACTGGGCGTAGTTAAAGTTGAATGCTTTCGCCAGGAGTCCGTAAACTGAACAACTTTTAGTTCTTTTTGTATTGAGATTGCTACGGGAAATGCATTGCACTTGTGTTTGGCACTTGAACAAGTTACTATGTTATGTCACTACTAAGTTCAGGGGAAAATTCTTCCCATTTTCATGTTTCTGCCTATTAAGTATAAGCTAGTATGTATACATTTAGCATTAGTGTCCATGATTTTTTGATAAGTTTAGTTTCATTGAAAACAAACCAAACCAAAAGTGGCAAGGGGATAGCCTTGAACCCAGACAAAAAGCAGGTAAACCAAAGAAACTATAACTCGAAAAAGCTCTAGGGCTAACCCACAAACCTACACAATAAACTATGCTAGCACAAAAGCACAGAGCAACACTTCCGAACTTCCCAAAGGAAAGATGGCTTATGCAGTATTGTCTATGCTATACTGCATGAAGGTTATTTTGGGTTATGGTGGAACGTTTCATTGCTGGTGTGAACGTCTTCTTTACTAGTTAGTTTGTACTGATAACATGCTCTTCCTATTCATATTCACAGTTTGATACTGCACATGACACGTATCGAGTATTGGTTGTTTCTTTACGTATATAAATCAATAGATAAAGTAATGAACTTATAACTGCAGAGGTTACATGGCTCCGGAGTATATAGTCCGTGGCAAATTGACTGAAAAGGCAGATGTATATAGCTTTGGTGTCCTTGTGATGGAGATTGTCTCCGGAAAGAAGAACAACTCTTTTTCTCAGAATGCACACTCTATCCTACAAATGGTACCTTTATTTGCTTGACATATTTCCTTTAATTTCCTAGTCCTAGATAAAAGTCCTCGCATTATGGGTAGAAGGAAAAAAAACTCAATAACAGTCCTTTTGTTCTTTCAATAGGCATGGAACTTCTATGGATTGGGAACACTATGTGAAGCAGTTGATCCATCGCTGCAGGGTAACTTTGAAGAAGAAGAGGCCTGTAAATTGCTTAAAATCGGTCTACTTTGCGTACAAGCCTCCGCAGAACTCCGTCCATCTATGTCGATGGTGGTGAAAATGATCAAGGATAACCATGAGATTCCTCAGCCGACGCAGCCACCATTTCTCAATACTGGTAGCGTGGAAACTAGTCAATTTAATCAAACCAGAACTAGTCACTCTCAGCCCGAGTCTAGCAACACCCAGTCGACTGGGAATAACATTTCAGAAAGCTTCATTGAGCCTAGATGAAGCTCTTACACATTTGACACAAGATGTATTCCAACTCTTAGTATCTGGAAGAGAGAACAGATTTCACATTGAACTCTTTGGGCTGAGGTAGTTTACTTCACTTTTACTGTTGTCTTTTTTTTTGTGGGTATACCATTTTTTATTTTTTTGTAGGAATCCAAGGTTCTTGCTTGTAAATTACTTGTACAGCTGATTAAGATTCTTTGACACTTTTATATAGTATAGAAGAAGTTATACTGTCTACTGGCTGATGCAACAAACCTTGTGAGATTAGTGAACAACCGGGCCCTAATAGATTACTATTTATTAGTTTAATAGCCGTGATTTCAGTTGACATTTGCTAAAAAAGCAACCATGTTTAAGTCAAAACAAACCTATTAAAAATGGATTAGGGATTGTAAAGCATTTTTAATAAACACAGACAGCTATCATTTTACTTTAATCTAATATGGGGTTCACATGCTGAAACAACTAATCGATTTTCAAACTCACGCGTTGATTTTTAATGCTCTGTTACTTTATTAGTCCCTTTATTTGTTTAGGGTACTTGATTACCAATGGCATAAACAAAATCAGATTTTGTGTAGTTACACACAACTGGATTGAATGTTATTTGAATTAAATTAATTATTTTTAATGATATTGACTGAAGACAACTCCTTTACTTTAGGGCAAACTTTCTCATTATCAAAAAAAAAAAATATGGCTAGAAAACATAATTATAAGATAAGCGCATTTTACGTGGCTAACTAATTGCAAGCAATCTTACAGAACCAGTGGATACCTGGGTTGCTAACCAGACCTGCTGCTGCTCAAAGCATTCCACAGTCAGAAGAGCATATTGAACTTTTTAGAAAATTTTAGTGCAGATTTTGATCAAAATAGAAACTCATAGGTACCATCTTACCACCAACTTATTTTCATTCTCAAATTATAAAATTCCTGTCTAGTAGGTGTAAGGTAGCAGAAAAACAAAACCTGGGTTTGCTTTTAATAAAGAAGTCAACCTTAAAAAGTCATTTTAAAATTTAACTCATTTTAGTTCATAAAGAAATAGAAGAATCCCTAGATGGCCACCAACTGCTTCACCAAACATGGAAGAAGTCATGTTCTTCTTCAGGATTTTGTGTCATTTCCTGAACTTTCTGGGTTGGATTTGACTTTAAGGACATGTTATCATTTCCTCATATTTCTAATCCTTTTGACTTATTAGAGCATCTTCAAAAAAGATGTCAATTTTTGAAGCACCAATTTTTTTTTTATGAATTATGTGGCAATTTAACAGTTTTAAATTTGACATGCAATTTTTTTTATCTCCAACAAAAATGTCAAATTGAAACATTTTAAGGTAAAAATGCATTTAAAATTGAGACATTTAAGGCAAAAAAGCATTTAATACTTAATGTTAAATTTAACATCAAGGAATCTTTTTCAATTGCTACATAAAATTTGACAATACTTTTAACATTTTTGTTGGAGTTAATTTTGATGTTATTTATTGAAAACTCAATTACTACATTAGATTTAACATCTTTGGTGGAAATGCTCTTACTACAGAAGCATGGTACAGGTTGAATAAAATTTATTTGTTTTGTTTTGTGTGGCTGTCGAAAATATTGCTGCAAACTGTCTTTGGTCAAGGTAGAACACAAAAATCCCCTATTGAATTATGATTTTAGCATTAAATATGAGAGTACGGGAACATAAAATTCCTTCATCAATTTACAAGTTGACATCTAGCAAAAAAAATTTACAAGTTGACACTAAATGTTCAAAAATTATTAAGAAAGAATTTAAAAGTGAAGGAAATTCAAGGACTATTTTCCTGTGATGGGGTGGAATTTTAATTTTTTTCCGAGTTTTTTTTTTTTTGAAAAAGGAGGCATTGGCAAGTGAACTCCACATGCTTAGTTTATATTAGATATAGATTATAGATACAAATTCTGATATCTTTTTTGCTGAAATATACTTGCAGTATGACTTTCAAGATTTAATTGTGAAATACTGTTCTTTCTCTGTCTTTCTTTATGTATAGCATTGTATGAAATAATCAACTTTCGAATTTAGAAGATTAAATCAACTAAATGGAGTAATAACCACATTCAATCTTGTTCCAAACAGCATTCAAACATAGAATTTAGCAAGTTTCACAAGAATCACAACTAAACAGAAACTCAACTTCCATACCATTTTTATGAAAAGAGCTCACGAGTTCAGAACTCGAAGTATATATACTGGGCGACATTTATATATATCCTTTCGAAGTCAGTAACTGCTTAGGAAACAACGAATATGACATGACTACCTTGTGGCTACTAAGTTGCCCATGAGTCCGCCGCCAATCTCAAAATGCTTTGAATTTGCAAATCCTGCTTCTAAAGCAAGCTTCTCTAACTCCATCCCTGCAGCAGAACAAACAACGAGTTCTTCAAACAGAAAAACAAAGCGGAAACTGCATATGATATGCCCTCTTGAGCCAAAGCACAAGTCATGGTTCCTTTCATCTCCTGACAATTCTTCACAATGCATTTGCGCGAGTGATCATCTTTTTCTTGTTTAAGAACACGGATGACTTCATACACATTTGTATATAAACTTCATATTGTACTACCCATTCTTTTGGTGATGAAAACAAAATGACTAATCACAGATCATCATATGACTAGTTCCGATGTAAAACAGGAAGGACAACAACCTGAGTTTCTCAATATCAGATCAGATTGGATATTTAAGGGTGGGTTATTCTACAAAAAGTTAGAAACTAATGCAGAAGGACGAAGATGTACAGTTGGTTAACGAGAACGGAAAACCTGTTAAAAATTCTTGAATTGATCTTTTCAAATATTTGTACTCCTCAGCAAGGCCATAACCTGTTGCCACCGGAACGACTACATTGTCAATCATCCATTCCTGGCAAAAAGTGTGTTCACAGGGTCAACAGTTTTGTTGGTTGAGAAAATATATTCAGCATATCATATTTGCCTTAACGTCAAGTACATGATCAATTATTTGAGTTGAAGTGATACTCAAGACAATCGACTAGCAAAGGAATAATAGCACTCTCTCAAGTTGAGGAAGTGAACGGAAGTACATCCGTCATATATATGGCACGGCATGGAGGGGGAAAAGCATCCTTCCACACCTTCTTGTCTAAAAGCTAAAATCCTAGAGTCGGTTGTTCTATGAAGTAGATGTGATTTTACTATGGCAACGCAATGGTAGAACTTGGACTGCCAAACAAGAGTGCAATGTCACTTCAAGAGTAGCCAACTTTTGCATGTAAGACAACATATTAGGTCCTTCATCATTCCTTCCTACACCACCAGTTCGCTGATACCAAACTTGGGCTAATGTAATTTGTATGTTTATTTTGATTATACACTGTGATTTTGTCCTTAAAATTCGACTTGAAAAGCTACAAAGCACAAATAGCAAACTAAAATCCTTGTTTACCAAACATCAATAATTTGAGTTTCCATTGAAAACATCCAGTTACTGTCAATCTTTTCATGGTGCAAGAGTGAAGTACACTCAACAGGACCTTGAGTGAAAACAGGAGTATCTTGTTCAAAAGTTACCATAAAGTTATAAAGACAGTTTATTAAATGTTGTTTTAAAATCAAGCAAAACCCTTAACAATTTCTCTTGCCAATTGTCATAATACCTGAATTGAGGAGCTAAAAGTGTCAGTGCTCTTATTGAAGTCGAGGATGGACACTTTGGAACTTGGTTTCAGAACTCGATACATCTCTTCCATAGCTTTATGGAAATCAATAACATTACGTAGCCCGTACCCCATGGTGACAGCATCAAAGTAACAGTCACAAAATGGTAACTCGAGAGCATTGCCTTCAACCCACCTGATATTCATCACATCAGGTTGATGCCTTGGAATAAAGAATTAGTAACACGCATATTGAAAAGCATAATGCAAACTCAAGATCACTTGCTTATGGATTTCTTCCACGGCTTACTATAAGATTGTAACAAAACACTAGAAATATCATTCTGGTTTGTTTAAACTGTCAGTAGCTAGATTTGCCAATGCTCACTCAATATTGTCGTAGCAGGCCTTTGAGCGTAAATGCTGTCGAGATGAAGCAACTGATAATTGCTCCTTGGAGAAATCAAGACCAACCACCTGCAAATTGTGCCCAAAAAGGGACCTAGTACGTATAGAGGTGAGATGTACAAATTAAATATTTCACACTATTACCCACAAATTGGTGCATTCGGACTCCATAATCGATTCTTTCTACGAAACAACCCACGTCAATCTAAAATTGAAGCACAGAACTCCATTTCCTTAGGAAACTGTTGATGTAAATCAGAATTTTGTGCTGCTTCCTAACCGAAGAAGGAGAAGTACGGACAACAAAAACGATACACTTGCCACATATGTACTAAACAGTTCCAATGTCATCAATGTTCGCATGAGAGACCTAGAGTCTACTGGATATGATTCTTGAAAGTTCATTTCATTTATTTACAGGACAATAATCACATTGAACTCCAAATGTACTCCATACAAGGGATCATTGAACCAAAAAGCTACCTTGACATTAAATCCAGTTGCAGACTTGTGAAGCTAA
The DNA here is from genome assembly GCA_014822125.1 of Arbutus unedo. Classification (NCBI taxonomy): domain Eukaryota; kingdom Viridiplantae; phylum Streptophyta; class Magnoliopsida; order Ericales; family Ericaceae; genus Arbutus; species Arbutus unedo. The sequence continues at coordinate 14,545 of JABCMJ010009972.1, read as the reverse complement.
AACATTTGACGAACCAGCATTTTACCCGTTCCTTTGATTGTATAATACTGTATCTAGGGTGAAATCGGTGAAGATTTGAAAGCTTTTGTACGGACTGGTTTCTTGTTACTTGTTAGATAGGAAGTTCTGACAGACAATATTCTTCAACTTGCTTAATGAAATGTCTAAGCTACTTCCCAATGCCTGGGGTTCAATGTGCTTCCGTGTTGCTTGATGAATGTCTATGTTACCTGTGAATGCATAAGTTTTCAGTATTGGGAACGCACTAGTAACCATGTTACAGCAATGACACCCTATGTGAAACAGTGATTTTAAATTGTGGTGTATGAAAAAAATTGGGGTGTCACGTTCTATGGCTGAACAGTGATTTTAAATTGTGGTGTATGAAAAAAATTGAGGTGTCACCACAACGTTGAGCCGTAGAACGTTAAACCCTCCATCTTATTTTGTTGTAACGTGTTCAGAAGTCCGTTTTTGCAAAAATACTTTCAGGATTGCTACAAGCACCTGAAAATAAAGAAACATACATCTTTTCCAAGTAAAAAAGATTAACATGGAATTTTCCAGGGTAAAAATTGTGCAGGGAAACAAACAGGGGGCCAAAAGGGAGTGGAAGAAGAGCAAACCTTGCCATTCAGACCAACTTTCTCAGACAAGAGAAACGCCAAATCCCCACTTCCACAACACAAATCCAACACATTGTCTCCCTCTTTCACCCTGTGCAAAGCAAATATAACCTTTACCAACCCACACAAACAAGAGTAACGCGAAATCCCACTTCCCAAACATAAATTCAACCGCATTTCTCTATCTTTCGCCCTAAGTAATTTTTCGGATAAACCTTCTGTGTAATTGCATTAGTTATGAATCTTTTCAAACTACAAGGTTCACCACCCCAAGATTTTATGTAAAATCATGACTTCCTCCCGCCTCCCCAAAGGTAGAACGATATCTCTATTTTTACATAATTCTGCATTAGAAAATATGCAATTTTACTTCCATTTTTCTTTTCACAATCAAATCTTTTCATTAAAAGCAGCAATTGATATCAAATTTTACACATTCACCACGAATTTTTGTTATTTCAGCCGCCAAAAGTTAGAGTCGCATGTTCGCCCATTCATGCTGTCAATTATATGAACGAAGACGGCAAAATAATTTGACTTTACCCACTCCAGGACACAGCCATTCGTTTCCAAACTCGATGCTGCCCCAAGCTCAGCACATCATTCAACTGCAAAACAAACCAAAACCCATATTCAGAAAACGAAAACAAATCCCAAAAACAGCATATACCCAGAATTTCTTTTAAATTGATAATTTATTTTTGTTAAGCAATTCATATAAGTAGGTGAGCGCTTGAGGTGGGGGAAAGAACCGTACGTTATCGTAGACAGGAGCAATGCGGCTAAAGAGCGCTTGGCGTTCGTCAGTGCACCTTACCGGCCGGAGTCGTGGCGGGGAAATCCACCGGTGGTGTTTTGGCATTGGTTGAAGACAGAGGTGAAGCGAAGCAGCCATTGTCGCATCATCGCATCAGCTCTATCTTATCACTTGCTGATGATTAATAACGGACTCTTAGTTTGGGGCGCATTTCATTTGGGCCAAAGTCCAGCCTATACTACCATACTGGTGGCCCATAAATATCCTTACGAGGGTTGGGCTGACCCATGGAAGATAATAACTTCCTATAGTCTCACTTGTAATTCTAATGGGTACCAAATTTCTGAACAAAAAATCTACAAAAACACTTCTTCGTACACAAATTCAAATATTGTGTTCAAAACCATTCAATACACGTGAAGTCTATATTAAAGGGTCTTACATGCATCTAATAATTCTAAACTCATCTATATCTAAATCTATACATGAATAGTGTGTTCTTAGGCTTTCTCATTTCTAAAATACCAATTGAGCCAAAACTCACAACATATGATCCCTTTCATATCATTGTGGGCATCACTGTATGTGGACCGACAACGCCGTAAATCACAATAGCATAACCAGGGAATTTCTGCTCGTTCCTCAAACATCCAAACAATAACATACAAAGGCTGCTGTATTTAATTCAATTATGCAAAGAAACTACATAATTTGGAATTTTTCACCCCTTACAAAATTATTTAGTCATGCGGTACTATGATAGTAAATGAACCATATCTTCAGCCACTCAAAACTACTGCTAAAAATAAAAAGAATATAAAGAAATAATGCCACGACTCTACAAAAGTCGGATTTTTATGAGGGTGATCTGGACCATCGGATAGTCTGTCCCAAAGCTAGTTGTCCTCCGTCCCAAAGCAAGAAGTTCGCAACACATAATCTGAAGGCATGATCATGCAGCTGGGAGTCATTGAGATGGGATAGTAAACTTTAGGGATCTTAGCATAGTCAAACCACCCTGAATTCAGAGGAGGAAAACATCACTATGTCCCAAATTTCTGTCTATCTTCTCCAAGAGCCTTTCCCGGCTTGCAAGAGAGATGCATATAGCAGCTCATTCCAAGTATCGGGTACTCCGGGTAAGCACCAATGGCTGCAATCTTGAGAATGCTCGGCAGCAATCTGTTCTTCAACTGTCTTGTATTCCTGTCTGTAAATTGAAGGGTGGCCGTCTTTCCTGTAATCTGTAAGCCTACTAATGTTGAGATATATTACGGGCATTTTCATTTTTCGAAGAATGTGCTCTAGAACTCTCATCTTTGACGGATACTTCGCTAAGAAAGATTTGTTGAAGATTGGCTCAGTTTCTTTGTGGCATTTCCCACCCGAGTTCCACTGGCCTCCCCTGCAACACGTCAACCTTTTAGAGCATAACCGTGAGTCAAGTCATGAAGGTACCATGACTTTCGTTTTGTTTTTAAATGAGCTTGAGGCAGAATAAATAATAAAGCACGAGGGATAAACTTTTATTAAACTATAAGATGTAAAAAGAATAAGGGGTTCTATAGTTATCTAGACAGGCCGCAAGTGTCCAAGTGCCAAATCTGATTCTCATGCCAAGGACACCAGGACACTGCAAATTTATCCATTTTATAAAACTTCAGTTCTTTAATTTCTAAGCTAAATTGTGTTAACTAAGTGACATAGAGCATATCAGGAGTGCGTATATAACATATTTTGTATATAGTCCTACAATAAACTTGAAAACACAATATGCTTCCCAACTCAAAATGTTTCCTAGGTGAATGCCCAACTCAAAATGTCAGATGTATAGACGATGTTTTCTCTGACGAGTGTCATGGTTACTTCATACATTTCAGAGCATCCATATAAAAGAATCAAAGAGAGAGGACAGATGAAGGACAGATGAGGCTGGATTGAAGATATCATTATAAGCTGTCAAGAATAGGGGGAAAATGACCACCTGAAACTGGACACCTCAATAACCCTGCAAAGGAAAAACAAAATCTAGCCAAACAAAGAGTAACATTTGACCGCATTTATGTCATCAAAGACACATATAAAAACTTTGAATGGATATTCTTGCTGTTTAAATAAAATGGAACAATGCTCGTGCCAAACCACCTGAAACTCAATGTCTTCTCATATTGCCTACGCAATAATCTCATAAGCAAGTCATAACTGGTTTATATCCAAATAAAGACCATTAGTGTTTCTCATCTTGAAGCATATATAGAAAATGCAAACATATAGGGGACAAAAGGAAATGAAGATCATATTCCTGCAAGGCCACTATCTGTTAAGGTAGGGAAGCAGGATGCCTATGATACTTTCGTTCCCAGTACTAACCTACTACGCATCTTGCAAAAATGGCCAAGATGCAGGTTATCCACGGAATACTAAGGAACTATTCGGATGTTCCCATGCCGATTCCTCTCGAGTGACACTTTTCAAGTATCAATGAAGAGCTCTCAAGTCAAAGTCGTTGCAGGTACAGGCCCTTGAAAAGCTGTTGCAAGGGCCTCTTCTTTTTCCCTTGGGGCAGGTCATTGGGTGTTGCCTCCAAATAAGAGAGCCGTAAGGCACTCAGAGCTGGGAACCATACCTTCATCCATAAGATGGATTTTGGCATGAGTCATAAGTTTCTATGCTCATCTCCAGGGGCCCATGGAGCCATGGTAGAGGACGAGCTTCCGTTAGCGATGAGGATATTGTGTGTCAATGACTCAAGGCTCATCATGATGGTAAGAAGAGCGAGGGAAAATTATCCTCAACTTCCCTTGTGTGAATCCATGGTTCCTCTCAAGGGACGAACTTGAAGACCCTTGACATTCTCGGTAACAAGGAATATTAAGAAAAGTTGGATGAAGCCAACACTATGCTCATGTGAAAATTCCTTGGGAACATATCTCAAGGTAGAGAAATGATCCTCATGCACTTATAGCCAAGAGGGCAAGATCACTCCTGCTTGGAAGCACATTTGCAAGTTGATACGTGCCTGAGTGGAATCCTCAAGGGGGAGGAAATATGCCTTATGAATTCCCCAAACTCTAAGCACTGTGTCGTGTCCCCTTCAAGGTCCTGTCAAAACATTATTGGGGTGCTAAGGCTCCTCATACTGTAGCACCCACCCTGAAAGGGTCCGTCAGGGTTCCTAGATGCTACTCTGACCTAAACTTTTGTACTGAATCAGGGTGCCATAGGGAGATGATTTCGACACAACATCTACATGTAGACAGAATACTCTCCAATGGAGGATCGCTCGTCCACGCCAAAGGTACTGACTACCAAGTGTTTCATCCCAAGCTAGAGAGATGATGCACCGAATGGATGTTCATACAGCCATGAAATGATCAGGAGGTCACAGGCATTCTTGAATCTCGAGTGCCTAGTGTTGAGGCTAGGGCACCGCATATGTTTAGCTTGGTTGGCAGCAGGGGCGGGCCTAAAGAGGGGGGAGAGGTGTCACGCGACACCCCCATGCTTCACTAAAAAAAAATTAGGTTTAAGAGTAAGCTAAAGTTTATCGCGTAGCACTGTGACGCCCCCCATACCAGTTTTGCTCTATCAAATTCTCTCCAATCTGATTAATTAAATTTTGAACAACTATATTTTTTGGTTATTGAATACAAATTTTATTCTTAGTTGTTCATTTATTTTGATGGTGACGCCCTCAAGTTCAAATCCCGGTTCCACCACTGGTTGGTAGAGCTCGACCCCACAGAGTAGGATGGAGATTACATGGCGGGATATAGGGGAGATTCACATAGGGAGACAATGTACAACCCTCAAAGCTCATGACTAATACGATGCGTTAAGTGGTTAACAGTCAACAAATATCAACTGAAACATCAAACACAGCAAAAGGATATTTGAAATACAATATAAAATGAAAGACTATTTTATGCAAAGGCATCTACATGTGTAATTGAGGGGGGAAAACAATCATATATACCTGAAATGTGTTCCTGAATATCCTCTATAGATGACCTGAGTTCTGGTGCCATCTATGTTCTGATCTACCCATCTGGCCCAAGTGGTAAGTGCCCGCTTATATGCCTCTAGGACCTTGAGCCTTGGGTATACATGCTTTCCTTCCTGGTAATAATCTTCTCTATAAACCAATAAATGCACGAAATTATTAAACAACTTGGTCCTGGAATGGCTGTGGACTGTGAAATTGGGAAAATAAAAGTAGGCCAAAACGATTTTTAAACCTAATGGTGTTTGTTTTCCACTAATATTTTTCCCTCTTTTTGTTTCATTCACTTTAAGGTTGAGATTGATAACAGATGCAGGAAGCACCTCTCCTTAATCATAAATAACCCTCAAACCTATATACAAGTAGCCACTAAAAGAATGACAACATTACCCTCTAGAAGTTTTCTCATGAGTCCACCAATGGCCCGTATTGAAGACTACAATATCCGCATCACCATACATCGAAGTTGTCTGGTCCATCAAATCCAAGCGTAGTGTCTCAATAGAACCATTTCTACGCTGAAAAGATGATTCTCTGACCAGAAATGGAGCACTAACAAAATCCACAGTACAGTTATAGTCCTACAAAAACAGCAAAAGCATGGAATTTAGACAGCACACTAAAGCACTATTTTCATACTACTGTCAAAACAAGTTTGGGAAGCTTGCCTCATATCTGAATGCATAGAAACCATTCTTTTTAAACTCTTTCTTCCCCGATATCTCATGGACTCTCTTCTTATCATGGACACTCTGACGGAGGATGCAAACAAGAGACTCCCACATATTCCTATTGAGTGAATCCCCCACAAAAACCAGCTTCTTCCCTCTGAGTCTTTCCAGAAAATCAGTTGCATTCAAACTGAAGATAACAACAGTAGTCAACAGATAATTAAAAAATGCTCATTTTATAATTCAAACCTTCAAGAAAAATTAACACAAAGTCTAAACACCACCTTAAGAGGAAAATGCTACTGATTCCAGTCAACTCAGTCTTACGGAATTGCAATGCCGACAATGTGACAAAGAGGCAATGGAGGTTTTTTTCTATTTTTTCTGTTTAAATTAAAGGGACAGGTATAATGATTACTCAACCACCACGAACGGTATGGAAATGAATAAACTACTTATCTTCAAATTTCAATCAAACCAGTCTACTTTTGATTAAGATGATTCCTAGGACACTACATCTCGTGTAATTTAGTCCTGGACTTATGTAACAAGTTTATGGGATAAAAGGATGTCTTAGACACATAAACTGACTGATTCTTCTTGAGGAATTATGTACAGTTTAGTGGAAGTTAGCTGCTGAAGGAGTCCAGGCAATAAGTTAGTGTTCTGCTTTTGCCCTTAGGCTTTGACAACCTTCACTTTTGTTTCATTAGATAATGTCTATTGGCTGGGTAATCCTACATATTTTTGTTTCAGTCACCTATTTAGCAACATAACTAAAAACAAGGAAAATGTTGCCACTTTCTTTTAACCAACATCAGGTGACAACTTGGTAAGGCTCTTTAATTAAAAAAGGTTAAATTATTTTCATTGACTTCCTATTTGTGAAAAATTGAATTTTCCTTCACCAACTCCAACATGTAGGCCACTCAAGTTTCTAGATGCTAGAATACCTCCAACAAGGGACCAATATACAATTCAATTCAACTATTATATTCGAAAACCAATTATAAAGGTCAGGCCAGCATATGATCTGGGAATTGTTCAGTTTACGCAAACCAAAGCTACATTCTTTCTCCGAATATAAATATGCATTGAAATCGCCGAAAACATTTAAATAGGCATTACCTTGGAATGTCACAACCATATGGCTTCCATTTCCATTTCAAAAACCCGTCATCCTTCCTCCCATTGAGGTGGCAATCAAAATCCCTATCAATATAAGGGCAAGAGCCTGCAGGATAATACCTCTCCGTATCTTCTCTCACCCATCTGCCATCAAAGATATCACAGTTTCCATAAAGGCCCTTCTGCCTTGCCATAGGGTGATTATCTTTAGAAGAGACAGTGATATTATTCTTTTCAGACGAAATTTTCTGATTGTCAAAATGAGAACACAACACCTCTTTCCCAGGGCATCCAACATTCTCAATACGATATGATAAATCGGCCCCATTGCCATTTTCAGTGACCTTATTCACATTTTTGTTAGGAGAACTATCATTAGCGCTCTTCCCAGGCCCCACATCACCACTAAAGCTACCATTTTTCACCTCCCCAGAAGAATTTCCGGCGTGGGTCGTCCCCAAAACCACTCCTGCCCCATCAGATATCGTAAAATTAGCATTTTTACCAGTAACTGACCCATTTACTAACTGGGTTTTGTCTTTAAGCCTTCCTTCAAGGAGGGTAAAGCTTCCATTGTTACCCCCCAAACTTATCCCTTCCCCATTAGAACCCAAAACATCTCCTTTTTTACTAACCACAGAAACATTTACTTCCTGGGTTTCATCTACAACGCGGCCTTCTCCAACACCCTCTCTCACTTCCACAGAATTCCGCAATTCTTCGTTAGAAGCAACAGAACTGCCAGCACTAGAAGTGGTACTAGTAGAAGATGAAAAGACACTGGTATTCGAAAAAGAGAGGGGCAAAGAAACACCAGAAGTACGATTATTGACACGAGAAGTATTAAACCCTCGAAACATAGGGCTCAAAAAGGGAGCCTCAAATGATACATTGAACAGTACAACACTTAGAAATAACAGAGAAGCCACGAGCCCAACACCAAACCCAGAAACTACCTTCCTTTGGGGGGACGCGCAGTAGGGAAACTGATCCAAAATTGCTAATTTCTTCCAATTCATTGGTGAAAGAGAAGCAAAATCAAGCATATCAACCCCACAATAACTGCTTTTTTGGTGATGTATTGTGTGCGGTGAAGTAGTAGTAGTAGTACAGTGTGGGTCAAGAAGATAGTGAGGGCCCAATAGAGTCGGAGATTACGAAGTGGTAGTAAAAAAGAAGAAATCTCTTTCCTCTCAGATTTCCGAAAAGTTAGAAGTGGTTTCCATAGGCATCTCTATTCTACTGTAATTGCAGTGTATTTCAGTAAACAGAATTATAGTAAGTGATAAGAATTAATTGATTTCTTATCAAAATCTTAAAAATGATACGCGTTATCTCACTATAATAATAATAATAACAATATTACAGTAATTTTTCTTGAATTTAAATTTAAAAATCTTGCTATTCTCCACGTATAATATTTTATTTTTATAATTTTTGTACCTATCTACGTCTCCACATATACATATGTACACACCGAAATCTTTACCGGTCACGTGACAAGGTGGGGTCCTCCCTTCTTGTCTGGAAATTTCCACCCCCACCCCTTCTTCTCTCTCTCTGTCTCTCAGAAGTCAACTTAATTTTTATTGAAATGTTTTTTTATCTTTATTTTTTAATTTTATTAGCTTATCGTCAAATGATTAAAATTATTAATTCATCTTTTAAATTATTTAAAAATATTCACATTGATTACATGTCCTAATGCGACCAATTTTGGAAAAAAAATAACCAACACCGCTCATTCGAATCTCTTTCGGTCATATTTTTTTAATTTTATTCTGAAAAAAATATTAAAAATTTACCGTTGAAGTAAAAAATTATTTTGAAATTAACCACGAGCTCGGAATATTTTGATAAAGTGTTGTTGAATTATGATAAGGTATTTATTAATTTCTATTTTATTTATTAATTTATAAAACAAAGTTAAAAATCTCTTAAATTATCCAAACATATTCACATTCATCACATGTCCTAATGCGCACAATTTTGGAGAGAAAAAAATAACCGAAACTGCTCATTCGAACCCCTTTCTGTGTGCTTTCTGGATTTTATTCTCGAAAAAATATTTAAAATTTACCTTCGACTTAAAAAATTATTTCGGAATTAACCGTGAGTTTGGAATATTTTGATAAAGGGTTTCACATACGAACTTCCTATTTTCACTCTCAAAGTATCTACGAATAAGATTCGAAAAAGCTGTATTGTAGTTCTATGTAGTCCGGACGAAACGACGTAGCTAAATCCACTTAATTCTTCAAATTACATCATTTTTTATCCCTTATATTTTGATAATAATTCGCATGATAAGTTAAAATAATATAATTTTAAAAATAAGACAAATCAAACTATGTTGTTTTTTCACGGTACAAGGAACTACACTAAATCCTCCTCAAATCCATAAGAATAAGCAAAACCAAAAGTAAATTAAATTTGAAGTGCTATGTCAACAAATGTAACTTCAAAGGAGGTAAGTGTAGGAAGTGTGTTGTGAGCTATTTATTTTTTAAATCTATATTGTTGGTTAAAATTTATATTTTTTTCCAGATAATTTGAAAATTTGTAAAAGCTTTTAGATGATAATGCACACATAATATTATTTTGTAGAAAGACAGTGTATAAATTTATACAAAGAATTCAAAAAGTTTATTAGGAGATAATTTTTAAATTATGCATTTTCTAACTCATGTATTAGAATACATTCTATAATACACTGTTAAATACTCAAAAATGTAAAATTGCATGGTCAAAAACGTCGGCAAAACACCCCTTAAACCTGTAGCTCCTGAAGAGTGAGAAATGACTCTTCAGAATTCTCATATTATCAAGTATAATTTTTATTATTAATCAATCAGTTCATTTTTTTTGTTTTTTATTTTTTTTAGAGAAATGAATTTCTTGAAAATTTATAATTTGAAGAATCTCTTGCAGTGCACTTGTTATAAGTAACTCTTTAATTCACGAAATGTCACTAAAACTAAATATGGTTTATAAAAATTTGCTACTTGCCTTGAAGATGCTCCTCTCTCAATGTGTAATCATTGATTCTATTTTCTAAATATCTAGTAAATCTTACTTAAATTTAGTAAAACAATTACTAGTTTTCTTGTTATGTCCTGTCAAGCCTACTTGGATTATATTATTTTTGGTATGTTTTGATCACATTTAATGTAGAGTTTTATTTTATGTTAGAGATATAATGACAAAAATATCCTTAAAAATTTTATCTATCCCATCCTCCTACACTTGGGGATTAAATTATTTTCTTGCATGAAGATATATACACATGAAGATCAACCAAATTAATTGTTAAAATCATGTAATTGGAACTCGAGGTGGGCCTCCCAAGGTTGTTGTAAGTCCATTTCATGTCTTGAGATAATTAAGCCGACCAAACCCCAACCAACACACCCAACCAAACAAAAAGAAAAAGAAAATGAAAATGAGAAAGAGGTCTGTATTTGTAATAAAAATAGATAGAGAATAATTAATGAAAGATAAAGAACATGAGAAATTTAAAAAGGGAAAATGACGTTTCAGTGACATTGACCAAAGAGTATTCTGAAGTCATGGTCCCAAGTAATGTTAAAAACATGGTAATTAAGAGTTATATTACATTTTTACCCTCCCTCGTATTCTATGAGATATTTTCTCTAACCTTTTTATTTAGGGTTTTGTCTCATACTTAACAATTCGATCTCTCTCTCTCTCTCCTTTTTATGGACTGCGTGAGTTAGTCGGCCTAACATTTTTAGTTGAATTATTTTTTTATTTTTATTTTTATTTTTATTCAAAAAAAATTATTATTTATTTTTACGTTAAATTTTTATAAATTATTACTTCGTCTTGATGAGTAATTTTAAAAATTTTAAAAAATGAACTAAGTTTTAAAATAATTAAAAAAAGACAAGTATAAATCATAAACATCTATCTGTTTTTTAGTATTCTCGTCTTTATTGAACTTTTTAAATTTTTTGGTCATGATTTTAAACTATTTACATTCATCTCATGAAGGTAAATTAATAATTTAATAAAAATATGATGCAAAACAAACAAATACAATTTTTAAAAATAAGAAATAATTTACACCAAACGAGGTTTGATTTTAATTTTATTTTTCTCTCGAAGTTATTGAGTACATCCTAGTGTTTCCACCGAAGGGAAACATGAGACTTGCACCATATAAAACTCGCTTGACTAGCACTTTCAAGTTGAACGATTGACAACTTTAATTTGAAAAGCAAAATGATTCGCAAACTATATGGTCTCCATGCTTTTGGAATAACTTCACTACACACCATATTTTTTCAAAGAAAAAAGCACACGTATGATGTCATTTATTCTTTTTATAGATAAATAATTTAATAACGTTGACTTCATTCGCTTGATTTTTTCTTCGTATCCACCAAAACTCGAACCTTGTTGCCATTGACCATCTTATAACATTTCAAAAGTTCAGTATAGGAGTAAAACTGCCTTGAAACTAACGTATAGCATTTTTTTAAAAACTGATCATTCTCATTGAAATGTAGTATTTTTGTGGTTCGAATGATCCTGAAGGATTGATCAGTACCTTCAAATAAATTCCAAGTGGTGCTTTCTTCTTCAAAGATTAGAAAATGAAGAAAAAAAAAAAGCACTGGACTTTGACAGATTTGACATCGTTCGCAAAGTTGAAAGCCAATATTTATAGAATTAAAACTTTCTAGGTAAAGATTAGTTTAAAATTTTTTCAATCTCCTTTTAATTACCTTTCACTTTTCATAAGCCTTTCAGATATACACTTCATTTAGTCAAATTTACTTTGTTAGGCCTTTCTAGGGGGTTATATATATATATATATATATATATATATATATATATATATATATATATATATATATATTTTTTTTTTTTTTTTTTTTTTTGAGTCAAATTCGTAGGTTTCAATACTTATAAAATAAATATGGGGGCTTTCATACAAATGGGGGAGGCCTAAAGCATGAGTTTCACTTGCTTTCGGCTTAAGTCAACCAATATTCATGCAGTAATAGCACATGTTGAACTCATCCATATTCTTTCCAACATCCCCAGCAACTAGTCTCCAGGAGATTAATTTTACAGTTAACTTGTGGAGCTCTCATTTAAAACTAGTTTTGTACTGTATATGTTGGGCCCATAAAGATTAATAGCACTTGAGAGATTTTGAACCTGAGACTTAAAAAGAAGTATACCTCTAAGTCTTAAACCTTGACCATCAGGCTAACCCGTTTGGTTATATTTCTACCCACATTGATGTACTAAGTAGTCAACCTGAAGGGATGATGACGGATTAAATATGGATTGAGTTGGGGGCAAAGTTGAGAATTTTGAAAATTATTAATTTTTTACTTTACTTATTTTCAAAAATAAGTTTATCTGCCTGTATTAATGTCTTCTTTTGCACCTAAAACATTATTTAGGATTCTACAATGAGAGATATCATTGAAAACATCCATAATGAAGCAACTATATATAATGCAATTTCAACAACATACAAACTCATCTGCACATGTTGTGAAAATATGAATTTTATTCTTACTCCAATACATTTTCTTACCATAATGTTGCTTATTACAAGGATTATTAATTTGTTTCTACTAGATTCGTGTACTATAATTGCGTCAACTAAAATAAATTCTTGACTCCATCATTAAAGCACCTGATTGAATAATCAAAGATTATTCATGCGTCCAACATCACCACTCAATCTCGTGGAGCAAGACTTACACAAGATTAATCATTTAATATTTTCGAAGTATCATGTGATGTCGTTTGCATGGTATTCTCCATAATTAATTATCACAGCCACACAATATTGAGTTGTAATATGTCTCTTAATAACTTATTAAGAGCATGTATGTTGATGTATCACCCAATATAGTTATAAAAAATATCACGTATAAATGACACGTGGTACTTGCTAAATGATTTGTTAAAAGGGTTTTGCTAATCACCGTTCACTATGCGGTGAATAATATACACATAATATCAAATAAATACGAATATCAATACATATTTAATGAATATCATTGTATATTCAAGAATATCAATAGACAATTTACAAATAGCAACACATTTTTAATACATTATTGACCGCTTAACAGGTGATGATTAGCATTTTTCCTGTTAAAAATACCACCTATAAAATAACACGTGATACTTTGAAATTATTAAATAATTACTCAACGGAGAAGTTATTATCTACACCAACTTACCACCGCAAAGGCGTAAACCTGCGGTTAGCCCACCTCATCGCCTTGTCGACGTCCTCGATCCCAACCGTCGAGCACGTAAACACCAACCTCTCCATTCGATTCTGATGAATCGCAACCACATTCGGTACGCTCCGCCACTTACAGCCACCGTAATAGAACTCACAGACGAACAATTCCTCCGCCATTTCGGGATTATACATATAAATTGCATTTCCCGCCAAACAAGCCCCGATCGAAGAAACTCGAAATTTTGCGCTCTTCAGTTTCTCAAGTGGCTTCACCGGCATCTCTCCAATGTCTTCACACTCAAAGGTATCACAATTCACTCCCCACAGCTTTACTCCTTCCAAGTTATCAGTATCTCCGATGAGTCCGATTAAGATCAGACGGTCGTCGAAAAACACAATGATTGAGTAAAAGATCGACTCATCGGGACGTAGATAGTAGGGTCCAGACCAGTTCTTCGTCTCCGGATCGAAAGTGTGAGTCACACCGGATTGCTTCTCCGTCACGAAAAGCTTTACATCGTTACTGGCAATGGACAGCCACGTCGATGCGGAGGAGTCCTTGAGAATTGCAGGCATGGAATCGCCAGTGTCCCATGTGCGAGACTCGATGTTATAGACCTCGACGGCGAGTGGATCGTCCTCAAAATAGCAGCCTCCGCCGGCCATAACAACGCGGCTGCCGACGATCGGGTCGGAGCGCCATACCAGAGGAGGGGCGGCGTGGTGCCACGTCAGGTGAAGCGGATCGGAGGAAAAGGAGAGCTTCGACGGTGATAGTACGTAGAGGAGATTGGAATGAGACGATCGGAGGGTGGAGACGTGGTTGATCGACGGAGGTTGAGCGATCTGGATCCAGAGGTGGGATCTGGGGTCGTAAGCGTGTGCGGTGGTAGTGGAAGGGGACAGAGTGCTCTGTTTATGAACGATGAGCCATGGCTGGAGTTTGTTGAAAGGGAGGGAGGAGAACACTCTGTTTTTCCAGGCCTTGGAGACGTGGGAAGCGGGAGCAAGATCAATGAGTGGGACGTGGGAGAGGATTGCTTCCAGCATATCTCCATGCATTGGATTTTCTTGATCCTTCTTACTGCTTGACCGATTCTAGTACTCAAAATTAAC
>JABCMJ010009969.1:0-13685 GCA_014822125.1 Arbutus unedo | reverse complement strand
GGATTATGATTTGTTTCCCTATGTAAAATAAAAGTAGAATTAGTTGAGATCTAGTTAAATTCGGACTTCTTTTGCTTGTATAAATAGTACACTTGATGAATAGAAATTTATTCTGGTTTTATTAAATCTAACACTTTTCTTGTTTCTCCATTCCAGATAGGCAGGCAAGGCAGCATGCAGCGAAGCTAGCAGAAAATGTAGCATACAGTTATAACGGCTACTGGATTTGTGGTCATATGCCTTGTAATGACTGTGCAGGTAGTATAATTAAATGCAATCCTCAGGCACAGGAAGATCCTGTATCATTTGTTAATGCAAATGATACGTGGAAGGCTGAAGTATGACAGGTACAAATTTCCCCTTTTCAGCCGATCAAGTGATTCAGAGCTTTACGTTTTTAGTAGGTCTAGTAGTTTTTACTGTTGGAACAAAAACGCATTACCCATCATATTCAAAACCTTCTATTTCATCCCCTTTGTTGGACTAAAGTGCAAGACTATGGATTATTGGACAAACTTTTGACACCCCATCGAACACTGAAAGTTAGTTAACAAAATACGTGTCCTGCAAGATAAAGATGGCACAAAGATTTTATTTGAAGATTTCTTGTATTTGAAAAGTTCCTCTCCCTAAGAATGAATTAGAACCATGGATTGGGAAAAAATAGTACGACTTACATACATTTGACTGTTATTCTGTCTTAATTTCTGTCAGTGTTTTTTTGTTGTACTGGTCAAGAAAATTAACAAAAACATCAATACATTTTAATTGCGAAAGGAAATATGATAAGCTAATAACACTGAAGCACCTTTCAATCCACCAAGGAAAGTTACTTGATGATGTAAACTAACGCAACACAAAGAATGCCCAAAATGAGTAAAGTTCCTTTAAAATGTAATTTGGTTATGTATAGGGGCCATTGTTGGTGTCATGGGAAAAATATTGGCGCTGATAGAAGTGAGAATGCGGTTTTGACTATGAGAGCAGGCACTCTGTTCTTATTATGCGGTGGGTTTATCCAAGCTTCATCTTACTTATGTGGCAGACCCACGCCCACGACCACCACGTCCACCACCTTTCCTACGAGGGGGACGATCATGTAACTTCCAATAAAAATCCTTGGTATGTCCGGTATTGTCGCAATAATCACATCGGAGAGATGCACGATCCATAAATCCACTGCTAGCAGCAAATCTACCACTCGATGAAGGAGTGGCCACTAAGGTAGAACAATCGGTAGTAGGAATATCCGACATAGCACCCCTTCTACTTTCCTCCAGCTGAATAATGGCATAGGTCTCTCCCAATGATGGAAACGGAATGCGACACAACACCTGTACTCTAATCTGATTATATTCTATATCAAGGCTAGCCAGAAAGTCATAAACACGTTCTTTCTCCCATCGTTTTAGCCATTTGGTAGCATATTCAGCACACGCAGCCTAAAATTCTTGATAATAATCAAACTCCTGCATTGCGCAATTCAGGTCAACATAATACTCAGCGATAGAACGACGGTGTTGATCCAATGTACGAAGTCGCTTTCTCAACTCAAAACACTGAGCATCATTACTCTACCGAGATTAAGTACAGGGTTGTAGTAGTCCAAACCTCATGTGGAGTCACAAGAAGGAAGCAGTTATGGCGAATATCAGCTCTCATAGAGTTAAACAACCAAGTCATGATTAAGAATTTCTGAGACTTAAACCTTTTCAGATCAAGAGGCGCCACTGGTGGAGGAACAAGGCCCTTTATCAACTCAGACATTCCTCGGGCTTTAATGGCTAAGGTAAACGTGCGAGACCAATTTAAATAGTTGGTACCATCCAACTTAATATGGTAAATATCCAAAGGGGTGTTTTCAAGAGTCCCTACACGACTCGACTTATCCTTCACACCACTTGCACCACTGACAATAGTTTTAGGATCTTCCGCCATAGTTCAAAGTGATAAAAACAAATCTGAATGCCGCAACAATCGCAGAATGACCTAAAATGAAAAAATCCAGCAGATTTCGAACACAATAGATCAAGCCTAGAAGATCTCGAAGTCGAAACAGGGATGAACCACTGTTCACGCGACATTGTTTACTGTTCACTCGGCGACGAGGTTGTATGGTTGCGATGGCGAGGGATTCGAAGAATGTCAGTCGGAGAAAATTCAGACAAAACAAAGGGATCGATCGATCACAGATAAATGCAGTGATCGGCGCTCTGATACCATGTAAAATAATAGTCAACAATTTCAAATCACCCAAAATATTAGGGTTTATTTCTCATTGTGATCAATATATAGGTACAATAGAGACACAATTACACTACGACCCTTGACACTAAGCTAATTACATATTTAGTCTAATTTCACTGCTAATTACAATTGGAACCGTATCTTAACAGGATGGTTCTTTGGAGCTGGAGCAATATAAAGCTTGCTTAGTCGCTAAGAGTTTGCTCAAGAATATGAGATTGATTACGAGGAGACTTTTGCTCCTGTTGTTAAGATGACCATTGTCTGCACTTTGATATCTGTGATAGTCGTGCACTAGTGGCCTCTTTTACAGTTGGATGTCAAGAATGCATTTCTTAATGAATACTTGTCTGAATAAGTCTATGTGCGCCCCCCCTCCAGGGCTTTTTCCTCCTTTTGGATTTGTTTGTCGTTTTCGCCGTGCTCTCTATGGTCTTAAATAGTCTCCTCGTGCTTGGTATGAGCGATTTCAGTCAGTTGCTCTACAGATTGGTTTCCAACCTAGTCCGCACGACTGCTATTTTTATTCGTCGTTCTTCACCTGTTATATGTTGATGACATGATTATCACTGGTTTCGATTATGCTGCCATTACTTAGGTGAAGACCCAACTATTTTATGAATTTGAGATGAAAGATTTAGATCCTCTTCGTTACTTTTTGGGTATTAAGGTGGCTTCGTCTCCAAAGGGTTATCTTTGATCGCAGACCAAGTATGGCACTGATATTCTTCATCGCGCTAATCTCATTGATGAAAAGGTTGTCGACATTCCTATTGAATTGCATGCTAAGTTCTATGCTTCTGATGGTGTTCCCTTGGATAATCCTACTCAGTATCACGAATTGGTTGGCTGCTTGGTATATTTTACTGTGACGCGCCCTGATATTGCTTATGCCATCCATATTGTTAGCCCGTTTGAGTTTGCCCCTTGTTCTACCCATTTGGGTTGCATTGCTTCGCATCTTGCGGTGTATTCGTTCTACTATCTATCAGTGTTTATTGCTTTCTTCTACTTCGATTTGACTCTTCGGGCATATGCTGACGCTGATTGGGCCGGTGATATCACTGATTGGAAGTCCACCTCTGGTTTTTGTGTCTTCCTTGGTGATTCTCTCATCTCTTGGAAAAAAAAAACAATCTGTCATTGTTCGCTCTACTATTAAAGTTGAATATCGTGCTATGGTCCATGCTACTGCTGAAATTGTATGGTTGTGTTGACTTTTGTTTGATATGAGTGTTTCCCTTAATTCTCCCACTTCTCTTTATTGTGACAACAAAAGTGTCATTCAGATTGCTCATGATTCCGTTTTTCATGAACGTACAAAGCATATCGAAATTGATTGTCATTTCGTTCGCCAACATCTCCAGTTCGGCACCATTGATCTGCCTTTCGTACCATCCTCCCTTCAATTGGCTGATTTTTTTACTAAGATTCATTCAGTTGCTTGGTTTCATTTCTTACTTGGCAAACTCGTGATACTCTCTGCGCTTGCATCCAGTATTTGAGGGGAGATGTGGAGTAAGATAATATTTTCATATATATCTTTTAGTTAGGATATGATTTATCCTTTTTATTTTTGTAGTCTATATAATCGATCTGTTGTATCAATTATTCATAATAACTATGGAATGGAAATAGTCTTTCTTCTGTTTCGGAAAGAACTACAGGCTCTTTCTACTTTGTATCAAAGTTTCATGTTTGCATGGTTCTGAGCAAGATGGTGCCCCTACTCATCTTATTAAAGCATGGATTGAGAAAGAGGTCTGCTGGATACCTAATAGTTCCGCTTCCCATCTTCTTATGGTGTTGATTCTACGGGTGTATATTATATGACTCCTACGTATGTAATTAATTTCAAGGTTATGACTGCAGCCTGCAGGGTTTGGATTTGAAGCTTCTCAATCATATGGTTGTATTTGGTCATTCTAGGTCTTTCTTTTTGTCCCCATAGTTGTCCTTATCCATATATAGTTATCATGCGCAACATCATAACAGAAAAATAATGGCTGAAGTTCAATTTTAAAAGCAAGAAAAGCGATTCGAAAGTCCTCGTTGTGCGTCCACTTCTATGCATTTAGAGGCTGTAAACAAGGTTTCTGTCCAGAATTGTATTTACTCATATTTCAGAGGCACTTTTTGACATCTTCAACATTGTCGCATAACAGAGGTTGGGTTGAATGGCTGGAGAAGGTGCCTCATGAAGTGCATGTCTATGATTTCCGTCACACGTATGATGTACTAAGGTTCCGTTTGTTTGGTTGGACTAATAGTGAGCTATATGTAATCATATGAGATGAGTAATACCATCAGACTAGTATTGAAGGGATTAACAATACCAGGTCTCCACCGATATTGGATATCCCCTATTTTCTGTGAGGCAAATATAATCATCACCGCAGAAATTCTTTACAAACAAGTATGCTTGGATTTACAATCCAGGCAAACAAACGGGACCAAATAGTACTTATGTCTTGTCGGCTAGGTGCTCATCAATCCCCAGTTCCCATTACAACAGTGGTCTGCGTGGTATCAAGCATAACCTTTATGTGCCCCAATTTTATATGATGCAAACTATCCATCTTGGATCTATGCTGTAGTTTGAGTCAAGGAGTCATTCTCTTAACCCAGGGGCTGGCACAGTGGTAGTGGCCTAACAATCAGGATGTCATGAAGCCTTGTTTGACTTCCACCTGCGTGTATCAATTCTTGTTTTGGGCAAGTCCATTTAGGGGCTTTGCCCTGACTCTATAGGCCTCCCGCTAGCTGATAGTAGAATTAGTTTTCCGGATTAGTCGGTCCATTGAGCCAAATACCTATTATAAAGGAGTCATCCTTCTCCCAAAAAACGCAAGGGAAGGTTTGCGTAGCTATTACCTCTCAGATCTTGCTGTTAGGGGGAGTTTAGATTTGTGCAATAAAAAAACTTATCAATTTTCACATTAATCGTAGGCCTATTAATTGACCAGTTACTCTACTAAACATAAAAGAACTCCCTTGTACAACATGTTTTCTTGCGCTTGGTCCTTAATCAGTTCGCCTGTGGCAGAGTTGTACGAACAGAACTTTTTGATACTTTCTCCAACAAAAACCTTCTCTATCATTACAAACTTGTTGGAATAGCAAAACAAAAAGTCTAGGAAGTAGGAACACAATGTTCGTACACATCCAGGCACAGGCTACACGACTAATAACAAAATTTTAATATCATCCCAAATGAAAATTCTAGATCGAGACACTGTTAGGGATCCCCCTGCCGGTAAGTCCAACATTGCTACTTGGAAAAAGCAATGTGTAAGGCATCTTGGCTGGTCCGACCCTGTTCTTCCAATTCTCATCACTGTTCATGTTTATAATTCTGTCCTCAATTTCTGCCAACTTCTCTCCAAATCTCCCAAAGGCTTCTAACGTGTCTTTATCCGCTGTCCATTCAGGAGTATCTCTCTGTCCGAGGAAAACCTCATCTGAAGTATGCCTTGACAGTATCTCAATCAGGGAAATGCCAAGAATGCTCTGCAGCTGAGGGGTAACTGTTTTCAAGAAAGACTTTTCTGGGTTTGACTCAAGCTCATCATATTCAAGAGAACCTTGTTTGGGTATGAACCGGCGGCTCATGGCAGGACGGTTTGGAAGGTACCCCCCGTAAGGGTATTGTCCAAAATTGACTGCTGCATGGAGGGCAGAAGCGACCCATATGATAATAGTACATGTTTCCACTAGCTCTTTGCGATTCTGCATTTTGTGCCACCAAGATGCATTTTTCTTGTCACCGTGACCTTTCTCCCGGAGCTCATTCCACCACAATTGAAGTTCAGAATCTTCTTGAACCATAATATCCGATTTGTAGTACAAGGAGCAATAGTCCTCGACCCATTTTTTAATTGCAGACCAGATTTCCAGGCCGTCAACAGCATATGGGTAGTCCTCTATTAGCAGGCGTACACCGTGTGGATATTTTGGGTCCTCAACTGCCACTCCTCTGCACAATGGAAAAGGAAAGAGTTTGAATAAGTAAAGCATGATATGTGAATGTATGGTTACTTTTCTTTGTCTGGAGCCTTTAGACCATTTTTATCAGTCATTAAGTTCTGAGTTTTGGTTCCAGAATGCTGGAATCTATTTTTTCAAAATCCTACGATTCACGTATGGCTGTCACCTGATTTGGTTGAATGACCAAGCAATTGACTCCTATCTGGGTTTAAGTCAGTGAAGGCATGAACACTATTCGGTTTGATAAACTTTGCAATCTATTCAACTTTATGAATGCATTTGTACTTGCGAACTCAATATCGTAAACTAATGGAAATTGTTGAACTTATGTCACATATTTTTAAACTTTGAAATTGAGCATTTTGTATGATGGATCATTGGTAGATTGTCTACAATGCAATAAACGATCATAGATCATTCCAAACAACTTTTTCATAGTTAGAATATACATTACATATCGAAGTGATTTATCCTTGTATGTGAGTACCTCTTGATGAGATCAGCAGGGAGTGCTTGCTCTGGGAAAACCCAGTCCTTATAAGCGACAGCTGACAATTCCATGGCATACTTTGCTGGAAATACTGTTCTCTCAAGTAGTCCCCCAGCATTAATGAGAGTCTGTCTAGCGAGTGCATTGATGTTCATTGTATCGCGGAAGTGAGGGTGCAAAAGTTTATGAATAGGGTGAAGCACACTTAGCTGCCTGTTTGTTGCGATCACGAATGGCTCGATTACTGCATGGGTATGTAACCTGTGACCAGAATCAAAGATATGGTAACCATTACACACTTGACCCTGAAATTTATATATGAAGCATCTGTTTGTTTCGACGGAAAATGCTTTCCTGTGTTTCTCTTTCACCCATTTTCCTTTGTTTGGTTGGACCAAAAGTAAGTAAAATAGTTTTTGAAGTGAAGTATTTTCATGATACAGAAAAACTTGTTTTCCTTTATACGTAAGTACCTGTGTCTGTAAGGTATTTTACTGAGCATTTTGACCCTTCTATAGATTTTCGACCGGACGTTATTTTCGCAGCCATCATGTTCTATCAGGTTGTTAGTCTACCATACTGTTACGTACTGATACAAATATACATATATGCACAAATTTATTGTATTTGCAATGCTGATGTTCTGTTTTATATTTCATTGTTTCACGAAAATGCTTTCAGTGAGATTGGTTTATGTTTCATTGGTTCCCTTTTTTTTTTTCTCAAGTCAAACACCAGAATACAGAAGCGAAAAAATGGGTTTTTGCAAACTCATTTTACATGCAAGTTGTCTGACATAAATGTCAAAACAAATAGAGCCAAATTCTTTTAAAGTTCCATACCAGTGGCAAATGAGCTGATGATAGCCAGAGTCATTTACTGCAACATAAGCTTTTGCCAGCTGCCAGACTGTGCCTTCGGCTCCATGTTCTGCCGGAGTGTACACTTCACTAACTTCTCCTAATTGATCTTCCTCGGGATGAGGGAGGCTCAGTTCGATGGCCAGTGGCTTCAAAGTTCCGTCATTTTTCAAGAAGAGGAGTGTCCTCGTGGCATATATCTTTGTGGATGTCGTGTTTATCCGGCTCAGGTATGGCATCAGAACATCATGGTAATCTAGTGTGAATAGCTTGTTGCTCTTCAG
The DNA here is from genome assembly GCA_014822125.1 of Arbutus unedo. Taxonomy (NCBI): domain Eukaryota; kingdom Viridiplantae; phylum Streptophyta; class Magnoliopsida; order Ericales; family Ericaceae; genus Arbutus; species Arbutus unedo. Next base: position 5,817 of record JABCMJ010009969.1, on the reverse strand, counting down.
TGCCTGTGTTGAGAGTATAGTTTTATTTTACTCAAATCAGATCGTGGGTTTCTTTGGTGAGCTGTTTGGTTGAAGTTTTTTAACTATGATAGCAGTTCTACGAAAAATACCTCTTCTACAGTTAACCCCTCTAGGTTTTTCTCTATGCAATCCTTGGTCTTTGAATTGGCCTCATTGTTGTATACCTTGGGATTTAGCTTGCTGTTTGGAGGGAATTCCTGGAAATGAGTTTTTTATGGTTATAATTGCAGGTGAAGGGTATAAATCCTATAAATTAGCTTTACACAAGCGTACTAATACTAAAGAAAATCTAGTTACTTGACTTCAAGTAACTAGATTTTCTTTAGTTTTAGCACGCTTATGGTATACTTATGGATAACAGAAGGGTACAACAAGAAAAGTTTAATTTACTTGTAGAAGATGGATGACAACAGGGTTTACTCCAGCAAGCATTTCTCGTGCAAATTCTTCGTCTGTCCTCCATGCAGACTTATCCTCTGCTTCAGGAAAAGCACGATGAGATAAGCAAGTTCCGAGCCGTTAAACTTATATCGAGACATGATAGAGTAACTACAAAGTGTTCTATTACATTCCTATCTTAAAAAGGACTTCTGCAGAAATGATTTTTTGTCAGAATTCCATATTTCATGTGCCAAAAACACTAGAAAATGCAGAAAAACTTTTCTGGAAGATGTTTTTAATCATATCAGATGAAGCATTAGCGTCCACTGAAGTGTGTTCTGAACAGAAAATGACCGCTTAGAAATGATATCATGCCTTTGATTACTTGTGGCGTTGGAAAATGGAATGGTCGTTCGCCATCTGTTCGAAGTAGTTCCTTGAGTGTCTGAAAGGGGATCTCTTTCCTAATGCTCTCTAGTAAAGGGAAGTCCGGCAGCTTGACTCCTCCTTCATAAAGTTTTAGTATGTCTTCGAGTTTGTCAAATTCACCAGGGGTGCTGTCAAATTGACCCTCAAACTCAGGGAGAAGGAATTGAAATACAGATTTTAACCCGTAAGCTACTACATCTGAGAGCTTCACGTGGCTGAATCGTTCGTCTTTTGGTACATAAATGCTTAAGCTTTTAAGAAGAGGGAGCCTGCTCTCATGTCTAGGATCTGTAAAGAATATAGCAGAAAACATAGGATGAGATAAGCACCACTTTATAAACAGGTATCAGAATATCTGTGATGTGAGCAATAACGTTAACAAGATTTCAAACTAGTATTTCACTACTTTTTTTTTTTATTGCTCATAAATCTATTTGACTTTAACGTTCAGTTCTCATTACCAAGCTTGGAAGCACGATAGGGATACAGATGAGACACATACAACGTGGATACCGCGATACGGCACAATCTTAACAAGTAGGATACAGCTACAAGAACGATACGTTTGTAAGGAATATTCTTGTTAACTTTTAATGTTGTGGTATGTATGTAATGCAACCAAAAGCACGATTTCCTTTATCTAATTGTTAATATCAAGCATTCAATACAAGCGTTGATGCTAAAACTAAGATTGAAGACAATTTAATTGGATAAAATCACGTCATATGATGAAGGTGCAACTTTTGTTTCTGTAGGGGTGAAGCATATCCTTAACAAAACTTTAGGGGCCGAAGTGCGATTGTGTTTTGGCCCTTGCCAGAAATGTGACGTTGCTGTATCCTGATGTATCCATGCTGTATCCGGAATTTCAAAATATTAAAAACAATGTCTGGATCTTGTCTTCCGTATGCGATATGTATCCGGCCGTGTGGTGTGCGTATCCATATCCATAGGTATCAGATACATGTACGGGTTATTTTTTGGAGTATACTTACGTCAAGGTTTCCAAGTTATTAAGAGCACATTATGGAGTGGTAATATTGACAAAACTACTATATACATGAATGTCTGACCTGTTTCTGCTGTTGGTCGGCCTGTTCTTCCCCTGCGAGGATAAGGGTATTCAGAAGACCCTCCAAGAATTGGGCGTGCGTGCTTTGGGCCTTTTTCTGGTTCACTCAAATCGTTGTATACATCATAATCATACACACGATCCCATTCCTCAAGTTTTCCAGTTCCATTTCCTCTAAGGGTTAGTAGTTCTTCTTCTCTGTAATAACGTAGTGGAGGTGGCGTGTCTCTTGCAAGATATGTCTGCATCAAGTAATTAGATGATTCTTCTTTAGCCGATGAATACACGTGGTTAGGCTAACTCAACATCATGGCTATCTTGACCGTAAATAAGGTATTGAGATGTGGTAATAAATTTGTGTATGCAAAAATTGTATACTTGAGGAAAAATCGTTGTTGGATTAAGGGTGTGTTATGAGGGCACTAGGCTCATTGGTGATGCTTATTTCAACATTTAGTTTAAAAATGTACTGCCATATCTATCTGTAGATGGTATTCAAAGGAAGCTAATGTAAATTATAGTAGGAAAACTGCCCAACCATCAAGGGTTTCTTTTCTTGAAGACTGACATCCTATAATGGTATTAGATTCTGTTGTTACAGATTTTGGGGCAAATAGCTACAAACCCAGAATTTTATTTACCCAAGTACACATAATGCAGTGTGGCAACATTGTACGGAGTGTGGGCCCCATGAAACGCTGCGTTCTGTGCAATTATTTTTAAACAAGGCGTTGCAGAACATTTGCATACTTTCTTAAATCAATGGCAGAGCCAATGTAGTAACTGCAGTCGCTTCTCACCACTGACTTGCAAAATTTCTCAAGAATAGGTATAGATTTTGCTTTAATTGTACCTGTTTGACCCCACAGATGTTAACATATTGCCCTGAGTACATGCATGAAGTTACAACCTTTACCCTCTTTTACTCCATTACTAGCTAATTTGGTCTGCTCATAAACATGGCTGAGGTCTTTGACCCCGTGGTAAAAAAACCTGACTCCGCCCATTCTTAAAAGTAATAATGACATTTATCTTGCATTATCCTAGCAAATATTGGCTCATACCTGATTAGTAAAGAATACTCGGTCTTTCTTGTAGTACTCAGCTGGGTAGACCCAAGAGTTGCAGACAAAGTGGATCAGGCCATGACCAGGAACATCTTCGAGGGTGAGGGTCTTGAGATAAAATTCATGGTGGTGAAAGTTCTTTATTATGAAAGCCCCTGGAACCCCTATCTCCTCTTCCCATTCGAAATGAACATTGAATTTCATGTCAGCAGCTGTTAGTGGAGTTAGTTTCGTAATCCAGTCTTCCAAATATGCAGGCTTTCCAAGTTTCCCTCTGAATTCTCTTTCTGAAAAGGTATTAATAATCTTCAAATTACATTCAATAGTTCATATAAAGAATACCAGGGGCATATACTGATACTTTGCTACTATATTAGAAGATAATACTGGTTAGAGAGGCCTTAACTTTAGAATTTATAATGGTTACTAGAGCTTTCCAGCAAGATGGGTTAGCTTTGGTGTATAAATGTCCTACTACAGCTTAAATTTGATCACTCATAGTCCCAGTTAGTGCTATGTTTGGGTCCATGGATTTCTCAATGCAAAGGGGAAAAAAAAAACAGAAGATTATTCAGACTTATAGATGCCTTCTTTCATAGCCAATTGAAAAGTTGATTTTCATTTTTTTTGTCATTTACCAACCCATTTTCTTGTCGTGTTTGTGAACCAATAAAAAAAAAAAGGGTTCAACTGTTTCTTTGTTTTCTTTAGTATGTTCTCTTCATGTTTTTGCATGCTTTCCCTCTATAAATCCAAGATTCAGGCATAGCTGAAAGTGCAGATGGATTGGATTTTGCTGTACATTTTGTAATATTAAGTACTAAAAGCGGTCATAATAAATAAAAGAAAGACTGGTAGGTTTTGGAATTATCACTTTATTAGATTTCTTGTAATCGAGAGGGATGAAGAAAAGTTCCATGTTGACTGTGCAGTAGAATGGATTATCTAAAACTGGGTTCAATGGCAAATTGCAGCAGGAACCTACTCTCTCTTTCCCGTGCAAACCTTTATGAGCCTACTAGTCAATCTGCAAGGCTGTGTTTGGATGATGGGCTTGTGTAGGAACTCATGCAGGGAAAAGATAGAAAGGAAAAGAAAGCATCATTTTCTGTGGTTTCCTTTTTGAATCCTTCCACAAATCCTTAATCAGAACACAGCCTCTCCGATCCAGGGGTTCGTGTAGGAACTCATGTAGTATTGGTAGCCGTTTTATAAAGAGTCTTGTGGTCTGTTTGGCATGTTATACTAATGTTATCTGCCCCTGGGAAGTACTTAACATTCTGAATCAAATAAGTTTGTGAACAACTACAGGCAAAAGAAGAAGCAGCAGCAGCAAAGAGGAAAAGGGAATAAAATGAGCTGGAGTTTGGAAAGAAATATAGCAGAGAGCTGACCTGGGTCACCATTAACAGCGCTGATGAGCTGCAGAGATACCTTATGTCCAAGAATCTCATCAAAACGGTCAACGAGTGATGCTTTAAGGTCATTGAAGTCCAATAGGTTCTTCTTCATCAGCAGGACAGTTCCCTTGATCTTCTTGATCTCTGCTACTTCATACTTTGCCCTCTTATTCCTGTTTTCATCACTGGTTTGATCCATATGAGAGATTTACTGTAGAATATTGAAGTAGGAAAATCAAGATCAGAGTTTTGTGCGTTTGGAGTTGATGGATAGAGGAGGAGGAAGAGGGTTGGTAGTATTTATAGGCAAAAGAGGAATGAGGGTGCTATGACTAAGAAGCTTCACTTGATCTCATGGGAAGGTGTATTTGTTTCTTCTTGTAAAATGACTTTGGACAAAGTTCCCATTAAATAATTAGTTGTAAGGCTACTCTCTTGTAAAATCTCTTGTAAAATCATGTAACTCTTTTTGCCTCGCTGTATAATGTTAATAAATTAAATTACTACGAAGGGTCGATGTCGTTTCATCGGCTCAAAGTTACAATCTCACCTTGGAATTTTAATCACAAGGAAATATATGACTTGGATTTTTGAATTAGGGAAAGTTTCAGGGTACCTCATCTTGACTTGTAGCATTCCTCATCTAGGTAAATGTGATCCGACAGTGTAGCTATCAATGTTAAATTAATCCAACTTCTTTTATGAATGATATTTTCATTGCTGACCTTATACGGAAAAATTATTTTAAAAGGACCAATACAATTTATTGCTTCTGCTTTGCAAATATTGTTTGACAAGCACTTGTCTCATGCGATGCATGAGTATTGTATTATATTTATCTCTTTGTAAACAGGTTTAATATTGACAATTAAATTCAAAAAATTTTAAAATCCAAATATTTCGGACACAGACATATGTGTTCCTAGCATTATTTATTAAAATTTTGGTAATTTTATTTGGAATTACTTTTGCATTTTACTTTGTTGAAAACTTTTACTAGAGTGTTTGAGAAATTCAGCATTTTCTTCTGATTTTTCTTTTACTTATAATTTTGGATTCATTTTTATGATGTATTGTGGGCATATATATATATATATATATATATATGTATATGTATACGTATATACATATTTATATAATGAGTGTTACAGAAAAATTGTAGAATTTAAAATCAAATATTGAGAGAGAGAGAGAGAGAGCGAGATTTTGTAGAAAGTGAAAAGACATAATGAGAGAGAAAAAAACATAAATTGAGAAATTACCACGTGGGAAAGCTTTTAATTCTAGTTTGAAAAGTGAATTACAGATTGGTATGATTGACATTCCATATAATTGATGTTGTGATTCTTTTGTTCCCCATTCCATCATTGTGTCTGCGGGGGTTGGAGGACAATAATTACAAACGCTCATATAACTTGTGAATCCACACACTCCACGAGTAATGTTA
>JABCMJ010009960.1:0-22740 GCA_014822125.1 Arbutus unedo | reverse complement strand
TTTTTTTTTCTTTTGATTTATCGCTTGAGAAATTCAGAAGAAGAAAAAACACATATTTTTAAGGCGTACCTAAAAATAGGATTTCGGGTTGACCTAATCTTTTTGCTTATCATTTGAGACCTACCTAGTTTATTTGTTTACTAGTTTGGAGTCTATTTAGTTCCAAAAAAAAACTAGAAGTTAGGTTCTGTTTTCCATATTGGGAAAAACATAACTTGAAATTAAACATTTATGGTTTGTTTGGAAGCCTCTTTTTTGCATTTTTTCATTCCCATTTTTTTATTTTGGCTGTTTGGGAGCCATATTCCCATCTGCATTTTGTACTTTTGGAGGAAAAACTTAAAAGGAGGTCTAGAGCTTTTTTTGCATTCTACTACTTTCACAAAATGCATTTTGCACATTTTTTCCAAACACTCTTCTCAAATTCAAAACTCATTCTGGCCATTATCCAAAAGACCAAAAATAAAAAGATAAAAAATAGACTCTCAAACACACCCTTACTTCAAGTAATTCTTTTTAGTAGAGTTCAGTTAGAACTGGCTCTATGGGCTCTCCTAAATCCCCCTCTCTGCCTTTCAAGCAGAGTAGCCTCGTTATGGCATATTGAACTCTACTTGTAGACTGCAGGCTGGCTTGCTAGTGATTAGAGACAGGCTTTGTGCTCATAGATCTCTATTGCGTCGTACGATATATCGATGAAGAGAACTGACTTTCAGTTGTAAGTCATTTATTTTACTCCTGTCTAAAGTGGTGCTAGGCTGCTTCATACACATGCGTTTCACTCGGCCAAACAATGAACATGTTTTAAGTTAACTGTGACAGCGAACTACTTCCTACTTTAGATAGAAAGAGGCCGGAAGGGGATCTATCAATAGAATAAATTGGGTACTACGGACGCAAAAGCTTAAAACGCAATTCAATTAGTGGGGGGAAAGTTTTGAATGACCGTAGGGACAAAATAAAGGCTGAAACTTTGGCTTGTTCTTTCTAAGGTTAATGCCATAATCATGCAGGTTGCAAGTTGGGGAGCTTATCTTCTGTCGAGAAATATCCTTACGGTGTCATTTGCACCAAGGGACACCCATGAAGCACAGGTGCAATTTGCTCTCGAGCGAGGAGTTCCAGCTTTGATCGGAGTACTGGCCTCCAAGAGGCTTCCTTACCCGGCAAGAGCTTTCGACATGGCTCACTGCTCTCGTTGTCTCATTCCATGGGGCCAATATGGTAATACCACACTAAACATTCGATTATATTTTCAAGTCTACGATCCTAGAATAAATCACGTAACACAGTGTCGGCAGTATTACAAACTGTCTAACATTTATTCTTAACTACAAGTTTCGTACATTAGCATATGAGAGAAAAGATTTCGCAAAAAAAATGTCAAATGTGTCGAAGTACATAAGCATGTGAGTTATTTATGGCATTCAATGCTTAGATTAAAAACATAATGTGTTACATAAACTAGACAAATAAGTTAGTCTGCAAGCCATTTTATTGTCTTTATTGTTATGTTCGTGTGCGCAGCATGGATTGAATGGCCTTATTACATTGATCGTATATTGTAGGCATTGAAGCGATTGAATGAGAGAAAGAAAGAAAACTATTACACACGCCCCTCGTTCGCCCTTTACTAATATAATAGAAGGTAAAAGCAGCTTAAGCCCACACAAGCCCTCGATAAACCACCTATAGCGTTATATATACTTTTTATATAAAAACATTGGATTAAGTATGACTAATCTGAGGAAGAATCATAGTTCCTACACCTTGCGTGGCGTATCCCAGTCCACCACGGCTTGCACGCACCTTGTGTTGATCCAACCAACTCATGTCGTCGCCAATCCAGTGCCCAAGGAACTAGACCCTATGCAAAGCATCTCTTAAGTGGCAAGTACTCAATTTGATCGGACCGCCTTAAGGAGCTTTTTCTTGTGAAAGAATATTACTCTCCTTGAGGGGGAACTTCCTTTACCGGACTGCCGAAAGAGACTTCTAGTGTTAAAACAACTATGCAACTTAATGAAAGACTATGGTAGAAAATCCTTAGGTGCTTTTAAGCCCTCTTGGCAGACTAAGACCAATTCCAGATCATAAGGGAAAATCAGCTCTATGTGAAAATATTAAATATCGAGATTTTAATGGAAGTCTAGTGTACACGCCAACTGCTCTTTCTTGAACTAATTGATAGGCATTTAGTGTTCAAGCTATATAAAAAATAGAAGAAGCTTGCGATATGTTGTGCAACATCAACCTAGAGAAAAAAAAAAGGGTAGTCATGGCCTATGCTATAATACACTCCAAAAACGAAACCCAGAACCCGACCCAAAAAGTAAACAACCCGTGGTGCCTGGTAACAGATAGGACTTGCTTTTCGATTCTTTTCTTGTTGTTTTTTATTACTATTAAATGAATGGTTAACTGATTTTGACACTGCATTAGCAGTTTATTGTGTTTGTTGACTATCACAATAGTCGAGTATTTGATGCTACTGGTTAACTTTCCGAATTGCCTGATCAATGTTGATATTACTGTCATGGGATTAGATGGGGTATACTTAATGGAAGTTGATAGAGTTCTGCGGCCCGGTGGATATTGGATCCTTTCTGGTCCGCCAATTCGCTGGAAGAAGTACTGGAAAGGTTGGCAGAGAACAAGGGAAGATTTGAATAATGAACAGACTTCAATTGAAAATGTAGCCAAAAGCCTCTGCTGGAAGAAACTGGTGGAGAAAGATGACATCGCGATATGGCAAAAACCCACCAACCATTTACACTGTAAAGCTCACCGGAAAATCGACCAAAACCCACCATTCTGTGCAGCCCAGGATCCTGACAAGGCTTGGTTAGTCCTCCTCACTCCTGAGTCAGTATTCTTCATATACTTTATAGTAAACATCATAGTACTTAGTTCAGACTTCCGGCCTTCTGGATAAAGGCGAGGATAAGGTAATCCTACAGCCGTGTAGAATGCTGCAGGGGACTCCCTGGTAATAGAGAAGACGGTGTCATCGTGCTTCATTCCTTCCTTCCATTAGTTATTTATTGCACTTGCACTTCTTTTTCAATCATTTCAAAAAAAATTTTGCCTCTTTCATCTCTCACCTTTTCAGAGCAAGAACAGGGAAAATCTGGGAAACATGTATTTGGTTCAAAATTTCACATTTATGTGCGAAGGCGGCTTTTCAAAATTCAAATACATAGTTTTGGTGTTTTCTGATAAGTGGGTTGTTTTTAGGAACTTTTCGCAAAACAGTTCTTGGAAACAAGCTGCTACATCATAAAGGATGGCTACAGAAGCCATGTTAGTGAATTATTCTGGCTGTGAAAGAAGAGACATATCGGTTCGTATCTGTTTTTTGGAAAAGGAAAACTTAAATCTAAGATGATACCCGATAAGGGTACGGGATGTTGTCGTGCAACATTGCTGTAGTGCGGTAGAAGGATGCACATTTGTCGCAATTTACAGCTATTTAGAGCTTAATTAGGTTTACATTTGTTTGAAAAGTCTGTAGATAAAATCACATCATTTTACCGCACCATATCGCTGTAGTGCAAGGATACTATCACAATCCAAACAAGTTTAGGCTGAGGTGAAAATTACCATTCTTCAGGTACACAAATATCGAGACTTGTTTAACTCCCTTGCCAGAAGTCTCCAACGATCAAGAAACTGCTGGCGGGCAGTTGGTAAAATGGCCGGAGAGACTGAATTCAATTCCCCCAAGAATCAGTAGAGGAACTGTGAAAACAATCACAGATGAGGTTTTCCAACAAGACAACCAACTGTGGAAGAGGAGAGTGTCTTATTATAGAAATGTGAACAATCAACTTGGCCAAACCGGACGGTACAGAAACCTTCTTGACATGAATGCGTACTTAGGTGGATTTGCTGCTGCTCTGGTTGAAGACCCTGTTTGGGTGATGAATGTGGTTCCAACCGAGGCAAAGATCAACACGCTTGGAGTTATTTATGAACGCGGACTGATAGGAACGTATCAGAACTGGTAATTAACCTTATGCTCACTTGAACAACTCTTTCTGTAACTATGTTTTCGGACAGGAAAACGAATCACAGCAGCAGAATGATGTGACAGTGACATTTCAAAATAATGAGCTGCACTAATGTGGGGTTGCTTTGAAATGGAAAACCTACCACAAAAAAAAGTCACATTATTCTGTATCAAATTTTCTACGTAGTTTTTGGTTTATATCCTTACCCATTGGGGTTGTGGCTTATATAAAGTTTTTTATATTTGTAGGTGTGAGGCAATGTCTACATATCCGAGAACTTATGATCTCATTCATTCCGATTCCATTTTCACACTCTACAACCACAGGTACTCAATTTGAGAATTCATTTCGGATCCAAACTTCTTTGTTCTTTCTAAGTCTTCTTCTTGCATAGAAGGACACAACTGTTGCAAAAACCTGGATCTAAGTAGTAGGCAGCATCCCCTTTTAGTTTTAAGTAGGCGGAACCATTCTGTTTTGGTTCGTCTCCACATTCTTACTGGGTGATCAAGGAATTTTCCTATGATTTTTTCAACTGATATTTCAATATAGAAAGACCTCCTTATTTCTTCACTTGGAAAATGCAACTTCGGGGTAAGTGACGCACTATCAAATGCATGCCCGATTCTAAACAACTCTATCATTAGAAAATTTTGGAGATAGACAACAGCTAATCGATTACTATGGTCATAGATTGTGATAAAACTAGACAACATCTCATATTATGGTTTGCGCTTGTGTGTGACAGATGTGAAATGGAAGATATTCTGCTAGAAATGGATAGAATTCTAAGGCCAGAAGGAAGTATAATTATAAGAGATGATGTTGATATCCTGGTGAAAGTTAAGAGGATCACAGATGGAATGAACTGGGATAGTCAGATTGTGGACCATGAAGATGGACCCCTAAACAGGGAGAAGCTTCTATTTGCAGTGAAGTTGTATTGGACAGCCACTGCTGCTTCCTCTGATCAATGAGGAGGAGGTTCTACAACTTATTAGACCATTTCCTCTCTTTAATAATTCTGTTTTCTTGTTGCAGTTTTGTTAGTTTGTTTTCTTTTCTTTTTTCCCCACTTTTTTATTTTTTGCTGATTCTTCTGTGATTCACCAACTACTTATAAGCGAAATGCAGATTCAATCATTGACACAAATGGGCTTGATTGGGTCAAAACTTTACATTTTTCTGGGGAATTTGCTATATGTAATACATGTTTTGTATATATCTTAGTGTATTATGGCTGTTTAAACATTAGCAGATGGACTAGCTATTGTATTGTTTTTTTATGAACTTGAATCTCTAATCCCCCACCAGCCATGGAGTTTTTTTATTCTGAAAGTTTTTTTTTGAGATTTTTCTTTCGAACTGCAAAAGAAAGATCTATCGAGTTATTGTCAGTCGACTGATGTCATCTGGAAAACATTTTAATACTTAAGTCAGTCTGTGAATAAGAACAATTTAACTAAAAGTAGTTTTGGACTTCAAGCTAGTATGTGCAGAGCATGCTCTTGGTGACGTCAGAAATAACCGTCGCTACTATTGACGCCATCCATGATGCACGAAACGTCAGGTGGGACATCACGTGTCAAGATTGAGCCATATAGAAGATGAGTGTGGCCATGTTGCTGGCTTGTTATGCAAGATTGTGTCGACCATGTTGGGCTTTTGGTCTAGCCCATTGGAAGGCCCAATCTGATGCCGACAAGCCACGTTGGGCTTGGTCACTAGGTCTCGCCCACTTAAAGGCCCAATCTGATGCTGACTCAACCACATTCACGTGGTGCTCGCGAAGCCTGGTTGCACAAGATCATGCAGACCCCCTGGGGTTTTTGGTTGGCTTGGTCGCTAGGTCTTGCCCAGTTAAAAGCCCAACAGAGCCAACTCAGCCTACTACACCAACTACACCAGTAGATAGGGAGATGGAGATGAAATTCAGCTTAAACTCGTGAACTTGAGACAAACAAGGGAAAGTGTTGCTACTTTAGTTTCGCCCTCAAGTAGTTTAACTTTAACTATCTCTAGGTGTTGTTCATTAACATTAGATAAAGTGCGTGTAAGTTTGCTCGAGTACTCTAAATTATATATAAAAAAAATATTAGAAAACAGCAAACTGCTTCATGCAGCTTTTAAGTTGAAACAGCACAAATGCAATGAGTTCCAACGTTAGTTAACTCATGAAATACTTCACTCGCCATCCAAACGCACCTATAAATGGAGGAAAAAAACACCCATCCAAAACACACACAACAAACACTTTGAGATCAAGAAAAAGATTTCCCAAGACAATGGCAGCCACCACCAAGTCTCAGCTTCTTTCCCTCTCCTCTCGAGCCACCTTGGTTTTCACGCTCATCGCGCTGGTGATGCAAACCCAAGTGGCTCAGCCCCATGCCCAAAGTTGCCCTGCCCAGCTTGGTAACCTCAACGTGTGTGCACCCTTTGTGGTTCCCGGCGCAATCAACACCAACCCTAGCCCTGAATGTTGCATCGCGCTCCAAGCTGTGGATCACGACTGCCTTTGCAGCACTCTAAGGATTTCTGCCCGTATTCCTTCTCAGTGCGGTGTCCCTCCTCCCTCCTGCGGTGGTTAGTCTACTCGTTTTCTTTCTAACATTACACTAAATTTGAAACCGGGAATCTAGTTGATACCCGTCAAAATGACGTGTTAGCAAAAACTATGTTATATATATCATTACTATACTAATGGATAAATATTATTTCTTTTGCAGCTAATTGAGATGGGTGCACACGTTTGATGAATCAACAAATAATGCGCCAGTTTTTTTCCTAGTTTTTTTTTTCCTCTTGATTTCTTATCTTCTAGATTCTGATTAGCAACTGAGCAATGTTATGATCATGTGAAAAAGTTTGGTGTGATGAAATAAAGAAAAGATGTTTCTTTCTTTCTAAAGAGAACAAAACATAAGTAGTGTAAGAATTGAGTACTTTATGAAAATCCAAATGCCACGAAATTAAACAGTAATTCATGTCGTCTAGACTAAACTATTAGTCTCAATGGACAGTTTCATCATCACATACCTAAACCCATAGATCCATTGGTCATAATCGTTGGAAGTTGTGAAATTCTCTTGAATTGTCTGACAAATGCTTTAGGATTATCCACATTGATAGATATAATCGTCTTTTTAAATTTATTTTCCTCCTAAGTCAAAATAAGACAATTATTTATTATGTTCAAAACACATCTCAAATAATTTAATTTAATTAGACTCAATTAAATTAAGTTCTATAAAGAACTTCACTATCTAATAATTTAACAGATTAACCTAAATTGGTTCTAACTTCCATTGACAACAAGCTAATGTATATGCTCAAGAGTTAATCAACAAATTGTTTGACCCTACCTAATGAGGAAATCACCTATATTTATTTATTTATTTACAATATATATTAATCACATAATCGATACACACCACGTTAATACATATAAATTAAGAATTACTAAAATATTTAAATCGACACTGTTTTTTTCATCACTTTATTTGCGACCATTTACAAGAAAAATATATTTTCTCTCTTAATAATAATTTTCGCATTTAAATTAATTCGTAATTCGATAAGAAATTTTTGTATTATCGTGCATGTTATGAGTATATAAGCTGTTCATATATGACCTAATTTCTCTTAAATAAAAAAGCTGTTTCCTGATCTTCACCAAATTATGCTCGCCTCCCCCAATCTTTCTAGAATTCCACTTTCCTCCTCGTTGAAGTACATCGCCGCAAAAGAAAAGTATGTTGCCAAACAAAATCTCTCGCACTCGGACCCCTGGGTCCAGTATTAATTCCGTAATTTACCCACACGATCGTCCTCACACCACACCCTCCTCTCTCCAGCTGGCTCGAACGCTGCTCGAAGAAGAATAGAGGCTTTATTCTCAGGAGTTCTCAACTGAAACCCTATTTCTCAGTTGCTTTCAGGTTCTCTCACCTCTCGGATTCTTTGATTGGTTAGTTTAGGGTAAATTTTAAGTAATGTTAATATCTAAACGAGCTCTTGTTTATATATAATGCCGCGATATAGAGAATTAAGGATGCGATTTGAAATGGTCTCAGAAATTTTGTGAGAAATATGGATGATTCACAAAATTTTATGTATTGAGTTAATCTGCTTATCAACAGCTGGTTGGATTTCGGAAGTTGTTTCTTTTTATTTACTGTTGGTGTTTATTACAAAAAAAACAGCAGGATTTGACTCATTCAGCAGGTATTTTGAAATCCTGAACAATTGAAACAATTGAGGCTTTATTTGTTTCAATATAAACCGAAGTAATAAGTGCCACGGTTGTAATGTTGGTAAACTGTGTTTGAATAAAGGTAGGATGGTTAAATCGAACAAAATGTGAGAAAAATCAGAAAGACAGTAGCTTTTATGTTTTTTTGAATTGCGCCAATTGTAGACATACTAAAGTGCAAGTGAGAGAAGAAGAAAACAAGTTGACCCTAATAAAGAGTGAGAATCAGCAATATGTGGGGAAATATAAGTGACATGGCTACTGCTGATGTGGCAAACATGGAGAGGTTTGGGGAAAATATCAATCTAAAATTCTTGTGAATGCAGAGTCTTGATAATCAAAAAGCTTGTTGTGTTGAGAAAATTTTATAGTTTTGACAAAGATGCGATTGAGGAGTTGCTATCTTGGTAGGATGATTAAATCGAACAAAAATGTGAGAACACAGAGAGACTAACTTTTATGTTTTTTAATTAAAAATTGTTGACGATAATAGAAGGAATAAAGTGAAACTGAGAGAACAAGAAAAGAAGATGACCCTAATAAAGAGAGAGAATCAGCAATATTTGGGAAATATAAGTGACATAGCTACTACTGATGGTGGCAAAAAGGGAGAGGTTGCTGGAACATATCACACGCTAAAATCCTTGCGAATGCAGAGTCTTGATATTCAAAAAGCTTGTTCTGGTTGAGAAATTTTATAATTTTGGTGGTGTAACAAAGATGTGATTGAGGAGTTGCTATCTTGGTCTCATAGCTGTTTGTTTTTGTTATGGAAAAGGATGAATACCTTTTAATAACGAATAAAGTCCTAGGTGGCGTTCTGCCAATAGTTCAGTGATTAGTTGGAGCTACTTTAAAGAGAAGTCCGGTAACACCCCGCTAATCTCAGGGGCAGGCCTTCAAGCACCTAGCCCAAGCTCCAAGCACGTTTTTCATATCCTCTTCTTTGTGGATTGCCTCTGAGAGCTATTTATAAAGATTCCTCCCCCGTTTTTATTTAGGGATTCTCCAGGGCAAAGCATGGGGGAGAGAGAACTCCATCCGCTAAATTAGCTGCAGTCGGGCAATGGTGGGTTAATTGTCTGAAGTGCATAACCCAACAACCACTTTGTATCTAATTGCATCTATCAATTCTTGTAGGTTTTCATTTTCTGATGTTGTAGGCAGAAACAGAATCCATTTGAGATATTAGTTTGAAATAATTTTCTATCAGTTTTATGCATTCTTAGTTTTTATCTGTTCATGTGTAATGTTTTTGTTATTAACTTTGAAATCTTTTTCTTCAGATATGAAATCTTTCGTTATTTGTTGAATGGATATCCTTTTTTTGTTCATTTAGTGCAGCAATCAGCACAATACTTTGATGAATATATGGAATGCTCAAAGATTCCCTTTGGGATAGACATTAGGAACTATCCTCTTTGTTTATTTGATGTTTCACTCATTTCTTTGCCTTCTGTTGAAGGGTAATGGATACGAACAATGATGACCTGCCGAGTTCTCATGAGGATGACATAGATTTCAGTATCCAAACACCCAATAACTTGGACTTGAATATTGAGCAAGAATGCCGTAGCCCAAATGTGGCCCATGTTGGCTCAGCGCAATCCAATCTTTCCTCAAAACATGAATCTAATTTAGAGAAGGCTCTGAAAATTGGCATGGAGTTTGAATCAGACGAGCATGCGTACAGATTTTACAACAAATATGCTGGATTGGTAGGTTTCAGTGTTCGGAAGGACTGGGTGAATAGGAGTAAGGTACACGGTCGTGTTGTATCCAGAAAATTTACCTGTTCCAAAGAAGGCTACCGGCGGAAAGACAAAAGAGATGTTAATGTGAAGAAACACCGGAAAGAAACAAGAACTGGTTGCTTGGCGCATATGATAATTACTCGTCAACCTGATGGAAAATATCGAATCACTCATTTTGAAGCAAATCACAATCATGAAAATGTAAACCCTCTTAATGGTCAGAACTTGGCAGAAATACAATCACTGGGGACAGTGGA
This sequence comes from Arbutus unedo, assembly GCA_014822125.1. Lineage (NCBI taxonomy): Eukaryota > Viridiplantae > Streptophyta > Magnoliopsida > Ericales > Ericaceae > Arbutus > Arbutus unedo. The sequence continues at coordinate 12,461 of JABCMJ010009960.1, read as the reverse complement.
TGATGCTAGAGTAACTGAAACTGACTCATTGAGTGATCTTGATAAGCAATCAAGAATAGCCTATCAGTTGTTGGGTAGACGTTTTTGTGCTAGAGAACTCCTTGAGTGCCCAGTAATGGCTTTTGACAATTTTCTTAAAACTGGACGGGAAAGAGATTGGAAGGAGGGAGAGGCAGGACGTTTGTTGTACTATTTTCAAAGGCAACACTTTGAGAATCCTTCGTTCTTTTATTCAATACAGCTTGATGTTGACGATAAGATGAGCAACATTTTTTGGGCTGATGATAATATGGTTATGGACTTCGATCATTTCGGAGACGTGGTTTGTTTGGACACAACGCACAGAACAAACGATGATTTTCGGCCGTTTGTTCAGTTCTTAGGTCTGAATCATCATAGACAAGTTGTGATCTTTGGTGCTGCACTAATGTATGATGGAACCGTTGATTCTTTTAAGTGGCTTTTCCAAACGTTCGTTGAGTCTATGTCTGGGAAGAAGCCAAAAACCATTCTCACTTTTCAAGATGCAGCGATAATTCAAGCAATTGATTTGGTTTTTCCAGAAACTAACCGTCGTGTTTGTGTATGGCAAATGTACCGAAACTCTCTCGAACACCTTACCGATGTTACAAAAGATACAGAGTCATTTGCCAAAGATTTGAAGACTTGTATTTTTTATCCTGATGAGGAGGAGGATTTTATCCATGACTGGGATGCCATGATAGAAAAATTCTCCCTTCAGAAAAATGAGTGGTTGCGATGGATGTTCAGAGAAAAAGAGAAGTGGGCTGCTGTTTATGGCAAAAATACCTTTTTTATTGACATGGAAAAAAGACATCTAGGGGAGGTTTTGTCAGATAACTTGAGCAATTATCTAAGCCCTGACCTGGATGTCCTACAGTTTTTCAAGCATTTTGAAAGTGTGGTAGATGAGCAACGGTACAAAGAATTCAAAGCTAATTTTGATATGGGCAGATGTACACCAAGATTGATGGCTAATGTTGTTTTGTTAAAGCATGCCAGTAGTCTCTATACACCTAGGGCGTTTGAATTATTTCAGAGAGAATATGAGAAGTGTTTGAATGTTGTTGTTAACCTGTGCAGTGAGAATGGTTCATTGTTTGATTACAAAGCTAACACATTTGGGAGATCTAGAGAGTATACAGTTGCATTCAACTCCTCGGACAATACGGTCTGTTGCAGTTGTATGAAGTTCGAGTTTGTTGGGTTTCTCTGTTGCCATGCCCTAAAAGTGCTCGATCATCGGAACATAAAGGTGGTTCCCGCCCATTATATTTCGAATAGATGGACAAGAGATGCGTGTATTGAAAATTGTAAAGAGAGTTGTGGGACCTCCAATGTAGAAGAAAATCCAAAGTTGATTACAGCTAACCGTTACAGAGAATTGTGCCAGAGAATACTTAAAATCTCTGCTAGGGCTTCTGATTCTGACAAAGCGTTTGTATTTGCTTCAAAACAACTTGATGAAGTGATACAAGGAGTAGAAAAGATCTTAACGTTAAAACCGTCTGAGGAAACTCAGGCAGTCACCTCTAGTACCACGGGGGCATATGCATCTGAAAGTGACCAAGCGGAGATTTTTCAGGGTATGAATGTGATTGAGGGTCAAGATGACAGCAATACATTTAGGAAAACAAGTGAAAGGGAGATTGCTATTTCTGATGAAGACCCACTAAATCAATTCCTTGAGAAGATGTCCAATTCCCAGACGTCTCAAAACATGCATTCACCCGTACCTGAAACCATCACATCCATTTCATATCAACCAGCTTATGTTTCTTCTGCATCTTCATCTCTAAATCCTATTTCACAGGTATTTTTCTGTCGTTATCTTTAAAGGAGTCATCCACTATAACCAAGGATTAAAATTTCATTTCAGTATGCTTTTTCGATTACCTAGAAAAAGCAAACATTTTAGGTATCTTTCCAAAACATTTTGAAAACATAGCCAGAAACAGAATGTAGAGACAAAACTAATTGAAAAGGTAGAAAAATTTCATATTTCTAATAGGTGTCCAAGCAACTCAATGTGTCATGTTTTGATTGTTATTTGTCGGTGGAAACAGTGGAATTTTGAGATTCCGTTAATGTTCAATTCAGTCTCCTAGAAACAGAAACACGTCGGCCATCATTCGATTGAAACAAAATGAATTTTTGTTCCTTGCGTGTAGTTTACATTTTTCTTGGTTTTAGCATAGTATGATCTTTCATGAAACTACAGGGTTTCTATAATTTTGAAGGAGCTCAGGTGGTTGAATGCCTATACCAATCCCCTAATCTACCTATGGACCAACAACCCAATCCTCATACATATCAACCGCCAAGCCTCTTCTCTAACCAGCATGATTCTCCTAGCCAAGCTCGGTTGCTTCAGGTAACTTAAGCCGTACGTTATGATGATGTTGTGAGGTTAATATGCACAATGATTTAAGAGTAGTATTTCTACAGGATTCATTCCAGGAGTCCACACAGAGAAATCAATTGAGGCAGGTAAGTATTACCTCAAATATTGCCAATAATTTTGGCAATTTTTTTGAAACCATGAGAACCAATTCTTGCGTAGTGATGGATTGCTTTGTGGTTTCGGACTTGTAGGCAATGGATCTCGATGTCCAACATCCACATTCAGCTTCATACATTTGTTATGATCAACGATACAGAGCATCAAATGGCCATTATTTTGTGTCCAAATAGTGACGGGAAAGCTCTCATCATTCTCCACATCTCATCAATATAATTTTGGAGTTGTACATATCTTCCAATGTATGTTTAGTTTGACCATAGCTGGGAAAAGGTAATGGTTTTAACTTGCCCCGCATGTGGTTGTATCATAGGCAATAATCAATCACAAATGATGAAAGGTAATTTATATGCTTCAAATTGTTGCAATCCATGTCACTCTCAAGTTCTGTTTTTGTACAATGGGAAATGTGACAGGAAAGTCTTTCCAAGGAGAATTACCAATCGCTGCTGTAGGGTAAAAAGATAAATCCCGTATCAAAAGAAACATTATGAGGCTTCGTGGGGTTTGTTTCGAACTATTATGGTGTTTTTACGAGGGGGTATACCTTATAAAAAGTCTCGGATATGATGTTTTGATACGACATTGTGGTTTCTTATTGTGAGTCCGTAGGGAGCCAAGTTATGAACTCGATGGCATTTTTTACAGGACCTTTTGTTGTATTAGTTATAGTAGCCCTTCGGATTTATGTACTCTTTGGAGCAGCAAAATGTCTTCTCAAATAACCAGCATAGCACTTGGGTACAAATCAATTGAGTTTGGTTTTCTTGCTTCTCCTGGACAAGATGATGGTAGCAAAGGTGGAAGTTCTGCAAGCTTGTACCTTCTTCCGAGCTTCCGATTGTTCAGTGGACGTTTTGAAAGCAATTGTTTTACATGGTGAGAGTATTGTATTAGACGTGCAACTTGTGCTGTGTTATACCTTTGCAGATAGCGATGGTAATTTGTTCCGGCTAAATCCCGATTTTGTTTTGCTTCTCCTAGTCGTTAAGCTTGATCAACTCGACTATTTGTCTTGCCTCTGACCTCTCACACGAAATTTCCACTAATTGAGCTTTTAAACTTTCACCAAAACATGTGTTCATAGCCTCTAAACCTTTCTACATTTTTCTTTAGAAATGGGACATGAGCAAGGCAGCCAAGAACAGAAATGGGGTATTAAATATCTATTACATTTCTGTTTGATTTACAAGAATATACCTGTGGTACTAACTAAACTTATAAAAAAAGTGGTGGCAACCAGACTTTACTTAAAACAAGCTAAAACTAATCATTTTTACACCCACAATTTGGAAACCCACTGAGCAAATTCTGGAATCAGATGATCGTGTCGAATCTAAATGAGGGAAAAGCTCATCAATCCCAAGTTCTGTTGCATTTCCACTTATCGGTGGGGACACAGTTTAGGTAGTGACACCAGTGGCAATGTTTGCTCGCGTCAACCTCTCGGAATAGCATCACCAGTCCTACAGTAAATCTGCAATTTTTGCAGAAACGAAACAAAGCAAAGTCATGAGCGACAGAGAACATAGGTTCCTCACCATATAGATAAGATTCGGCTTTAAACAAGTAGACTTACCCAGCAACAAGAAGAGCCAGAGAAACCAACCACAACACATACTGGTAGGGCTTGTATTTGGATCTGACGCGAACATCAGCTGGAAGGTTATGACGCCCTATCCATCCATACTGAGGACGAGGCAACAAAACAAATCCGAGGAGGAAACCCGTTAAGAATCCTCCAATATGGGCAAAATTATCAACACGTGGTAGAATTCCAAGACCTAGGCCGATAATTGTGATCGCAAGAAGTGTGAAGAGTGCTGCAGCCTGGAAAGGGCAAGAAGAGATTAAAATAATGAACACAACATCACCCAGTAGAGCAGCAGCCGAAATCTGCAACATCACCCAGTAGAGCTCACCTTGTTGGAATAAATAGACCAGTTGGTAATAAGTTCTGAAAGCATTGCACCAAGAAGCCCAAAAAGAGCACCAGAGGCGCCAACAGAGATGCCATTTTCGATAAATAGAGAAGGAAGTATGCTCCCGCCAATGCCTGATAACAGGTAGATGATTCCAATACGGACTGCGATTTTTAGCCCAAGGAGAATAGGTGAGATGACACTATAAACATTACCACAGAAACTTTAGAACAAGTATTGCGCAAACTTTGTATAAACCAAGTAAGAGGTAAAGCAACATTTATTTCAACACAAGCAATTCTGATATGTCCATCACATGCGCAGGAAATCCAACAAGGGGACAGTAGACAAAACAAGAGACGTGTTCTTCAATGAACTTACACGGACATTACATACATACCCGCGAGACTTCCCAAAGCCGAACTATTTTCACTGAACATTTTCCACAGCAAAAGGTACAATAGGGATTCCAACAAGAAAGAGAGCTCAAAACATACCAAAACCAAACTGCTGTTCAAGGCGAATGCCAATGAAGATCAAGCTCAACATGTTTACAACCAGATGAATAATTCCAGCATGTAACCAGATACAAGTGATAAGCCTCCATGCTTGGTGCTCGTGCACCACTTTCGCCCGGTTAAGAGCCCCCAACTTCTCCAATCTTCAAAAATAAGAAATAAGAAAAGCTAAATGTGAGTAAGAACCATCTCTTCAAAGTTTCTAACCTTCGACTGTTGTAAACAAATTGGGTTATAATGTCAAATAATTGAATAAACTGTTTCGACTTTTCCATTGGACTTTTCCATTTTGCCAATGGAAAAGTTAGCTCATTACCAAACTTAATACCCAGGTCATATGCATATTGTGTTTTACATCAATGGATAGAGGATACAGTCAAGGAAAGATGTAAATATAACAATTCGAAAAGGGTTGAGAAGATGCCTTCCTCTTCCACTCCCAGGGGGGCATAAAGGAGGCTACCCGCTCAGCAAGGAAAAGCTCCAGAGACTAAGGGTAAGGAACCCACTTAGTCAAGCGTCAGAAAACCAACATCCAAGACAAAATGAACAGGCCCTACTCGTTTCGGCATGGCGTGGTAGATTAGAATGTTTTCAAGGTTCGGCGTGCTCATTCTGGATTTATTCGTACTCCCAGAAGGGCACTGACACCTGACAAAGAGCTTTCGCTTTATGTACAGCAGCTAGGCCTTCTTCTTAATATATAAGTAAGGATTACAACATCAGTGGCAGAGTAACTTCGAAAGCTCATACTATCAGCCCCATGCATATGAAACACAGGGTCCTGTTTAATTAATAGGACTAGTAATAAATCCCCGACTAAGAGAGTTAATGAGAAGATTTATAGACGCCATCGTTATGCCGACATTACTATCGAACAAAAAAAATTCTCATAGAATCTAATTGACAAGAAGAAATCCATATGACTTCACACACCCAGAACCCAATTTTGTCAACAAAATCACCAATTCAAATTCCAAAATACTAACCAAAAATAAAAAAATAAAAAAAAATCGAAGAACTGAGATATGGGTACGAAGAGCGGATTACTAGGTTAACTATTAGTATCAATTAACAGAAGAAATCCATGTCGTTTTAACACTAAGAGCCCAGTTGTTCACAAACAGTAACTTCCAATTCGCGAATTACCAAAGCAGAAACTTACAAAATCCTGTAATTAAGATATGGGTATCGAAGAAAAAATCCTTACGTAGAAGAAGAAGGGCCTAACAAAGGATTTTCCCTCCAGGGTTCAAACGAGAACCGTCCGAGAAACCTCGCTACGCACTTTCCTTCGGTCCCCGAATGGTGTTTGGGACAATTATTGATGTACATCGCGACAACGAAAACCACGATGTTTGCAACAACAAACATAGGGACCAACCAAGAAGTCCAGTGGGCGTCTCTTTCCTCAATCACAATCGAAGAATTCTCTCTGTTCTTCCCACCCCTGCTCTCCAAATCTCCCTGTGACATGATCTCTCACTCTCTCTCTCTCTCTCTCTAGAAAACAAGGAATTCGCTGAAGGGACCAGGAGGGTGGTGGATTTGGTGAAGGTTTAGATGTAGAGAGAAACTGAAAGTGTGTATCGATAGAGAGAGAAACAGAGGAGTTGTTGCAGTTGAGAAGAGCGAGAAGAAGGACGAAACGCGTGCAGATTTTTAGCGTAGAAGTTACCAGGAAACGGAAGTGAAACTGTTCAATAACTACTTGCCACGTCACTACATTTGATGATGTGGCGATAGGTGATTGGTTTGTCCAAGAATGTTCTGGCGATACGGAAACCGGGAACCGTGTTTCTCTCTCTCCCTCTCTCTCTCTGGGGGAAGTACACTTCTGGCGGTTGTTTTGAACCGACAATCCGGGTGGGCTGTCATTATCATCACCCTCAAATTAATGGATCACCTAAGGCGAGCCTAATATTATCATTTCACTTTTAATTTTTACTTAATTTATTTTGTGTTTATTAATTTTTTATTTCATTTTTATAAATTACTAGTTTGTTCCCGGTGAGTAGGGTTGAACCCATATGCTAGATGGGAGGATTAGAAAATTTGTGTGAAGTATATAATTAATTCTTGTCTTGTTTAGATGGTAAATACTTTCGTGCCGGCTTGAAACGGCAAATTTCTTAAATATTCTTTTAAGAATTTTTTTAGTTTAAAAAATATCTATGGGAAGCATAAATTTGTTGTATTTATTATCAAAGAAAAGATTTTGTTATAATAAAAATCTAACTAATATCTCTCTCTAAATATATTGTCATGTGTTCTTTTTTAGATAATAGAGAAGAAATTTTTATTTTTTGGAGTACTTTACTAATATAATAATAAATGTTTTGTAATTGAGATGCTTGTGTGATAAGTTTTAATGTGTTATTTTAATAATACAAGTTGAAATTTAATTATAGATACATAATTTTGTACGCAATAAAATAATAATGAAGACGAATAAATTATCAAAATCGTGAGACTGCAGTACCTTAAATTACTCCTTTTAATATTTTTTTAATATGTCAGTTGTGTCATGTACTTATAAAAAATACATAAATTATGTCTACACTCAAAACAGTTAATACCCGAAGATTTTGGCATTTATTAATTCACAAAATAATGTTCCACAATTTCATGATGTACCTAATGTTTCAAGATTTCATTTTTTAATTTTAAAAAATATAAAAATTGCCAGATGTGATGGCGTGGCATTCTGGATTACACTTGGAATGTAGCCTAAGTTTATCTGGTTAGAGGACACGTGGAGTGGTTCGGCGCCTTCTGATAAGTTACTATCCTCCACCCTCCTTCCGCGTGGCCCCTTATGCTGTATAAGTGGATAGTGATAGTTTCACCGAGGAAAAGTTTTGAATAATATATCTAAAATCATTAGGTACATTTAGAATTCATAAATTATTAAAAGCTTTACATGTATCTAGTAATTTCGAATATATTTATTTTTGAATGTGTTTGAAAAATTTGTGTTTATAGCATTACTCTCTCGTGAAACCCTAGTCAACTTTTAATTGAGAAGCAAGTCTGTGTACATAACCTTCAATGCACACATTCGATATAAATATATTCAAAATTGTTAAATGCACACGAATTAGTCGTGCATAGCACTATTCTTAATCGAGCAACCACTAATAAACGGTTGATTAGGTTCTAAAATTAATCCAAACGCACATAAATTGAACAATTATATTCACATACAATTGTATATGTATAACCCCATCGAATAAATTGTGATGAACCTAAGAACAGTGCTATAGTCCCAAAAGTGAAACCAAAAACACTCTCCAAATTCAAAATCAAATGTTATATTTCACTTAAAAATCTAAGTACGTCATAACCTTTGATTTTGAATTAAAAAAGAATTTCTTAATTCTAATTCTAGGACAATAGAATTTTTCATGAGCCTAGACAAGTAAAAAAGTGCAAGTCTACACATACACCTTTAAAACACATATCTAACCACAAATGTGTATAAAACTCTTCGATATGTATATAACCCGTATTATTTTAGAAGACTTTACAACTATCGCACATATTCATATACATCTGTGTTCGAATAGTGTTTTAAAGTTGTGTTTACTTTTTGGGTGAAAGTTGATACAACTAAACCATACAAACGCTCAAATGCAATCAACTGAAACACATCATCAAAATCCAACTAACTCCATAGTCCATAATGAAGCATTTCTCGATCATTTTTGCCATTTCCAAGTAAACCATGAACTAAAAAACCCAGGAAAGAGTTGACAAAAATCTTTTCGTGCATGCAATACAGATTCAAAACAAGCACTGTTAATTAAAGAAAAATTAACTCCAGCACATTCAAAAATCCTCAACATTTTTTTGTTGCTCACTCTACCGAATAGGAAAGCAGGAGACGATAGGCTTTTCAACGCTTTCCGCCGCCACCGCCAAGCTTGGGGCCCTTCGAACCACCCTTAGAAATGTTACTTTTGCCTTGTGCCTTCTGGGTCTTGGCCGTCACCTCAGCTTTCTTGGCCTTCTTTTCATCCTTTGTTTTCTTAATCCTCTCCTTAATTTCACTGAAATTCAGCACGTATTACGGTTGATAACCAGAATAAAATTTGCAAAACAAAATCACCAATTTTCCAAAGGAGAGAAAATATACCGGAGGGCTGCCTCCCTGGCAGCATCACGAACTTCAGGCTTCTCGGCCCTCTTCTTCTGTATAACCTCCAAGGTAGCACCTACAATAGACCTCGAGTAAGGTTTCTTGGTAGCGCGACGCCTCTTCTTAACAGCTTCTTGAGCAATGTCCTGTCAGTGACGGAATAAAAAATAGTCCAAATTAGTCAGTTCGCAGGTTTATATATATAAACGAAAGTAACGAACTCCTAATACAAAAATGGAAGGAAAAAACAATTTACAAGTATAATTACCTTCTTATGTTGCTTCCTGTACATGGCAGTCCAGGTAAGCTTTGAGGGTTTCAGCCGGTTGTGGAAATACCTCTTGCATTTCGAATTGGCAAACAGGAAGACCTTCGTTGAACACCAAAAGTTAAAAACGTCCCGTGCAAACATAGGATATTACCCTCAAAAGGGATAGATCACAACCAAAAAGGACTGCATGTTATGATCCCCAATGACAAAAGAGTTGACGTAACCCAGTCTTACCTGGGAGTCTGAACGAACAAATCTGATACCCCTGCCAGGGTATATCTTGGCTCCACTGAAGCGGCACAATTCGGTCCTGAAATGACCAAATTATGTAAGTAGCAATACAAGATTTTCTGGTAACAAACAAGGCATATTAGAACCCAACCAAGGTAAGTAAGCCACTGACAGCAACATGACCCGATTTAGCCAACAAAGTCGACGACTTACAAGACACGTTAAGACAAATAAAAGAAAATATCACAAGTTCTATGCAGTGAATCGGTTTCACCACAATTTTTATGTTAAAAGAGTATGGTCTTTCTGAGAAAGGGAGCCATTAACCAGACATTAAACTTCAATAAGCAACGCATCAAACTTCAACGAGCAAAACAGTAATACTATATTTTGACAAATTGGAGAGGACGTAAAGGAAAGGGGATGTTATGAAGGGGATGTGCAGTCCTTTTGCACCAACTAAACATGGTGCAAAAGATAAGATGGCTATCTCAAGGGGAACGGTTATGAGTTAGAAAAGGAGCCTTTTGCACCAGCTTGTAATAGCAAAAGGTCCTTTTTAGCTGACTAACTTCCTCTATATTATTGCTACGTGATAAATCATTTTTTAGCCACACAGGAAGCAGAATGATTCACAGTTTGTGAATGGAACAAATGTACGAAATTCAACAGCCTGCTAAAATTGCTAAATAGTTAACTTTTTCATTTCCATTAGACACAGTTCTCAAACTGAAACAACCAATGTCAGCTAAATCACTATGCATCAACCCCACTTTTAGGTTGTGTTTCGATTTAGTCTTTGGTAGGAGGTTTAAGAATGAAGAAATTTACTGAACAGGATAAATAGATCTCCGGTTTCCTTATCATTATCATTTCTATCGGAAAACCCACACAAATCCATGAGCCAAATCCAGCCTTAAGAAACCCTAATTTTTAAACATAAGCCATGTACCAGAACCTCCAACCAAATTTGCTATCAGCTAGAATAACTAATCTACTTTGTCATACATTACCAAATGCTATAAGTCTATTCGCTTTCTAGGTAAAAAAGGGGAGAGATTAATGAATCACTAATTTCCCAGTCTCAGATTCTCCGTCAAGTTCTAGTCCCTTGGACAGCAAAAGCAGGAAATCTTACAGAAGCAAAATTTCAATGTTCGCTCCCCGATTTCACGGCGACGAAACAGAAAATTCAAGATCTTGATTCATGAAACGAAAATGGAACGAAAAAAGAATGGCGAAAAACGTACTTGAGAACCATGGCGGCAGCTGCTACTCTCCTGATAGAGGAAACCCTAGGAACTAGGATCGGTGAATGTAGGGACGCAAGGTAATGTAAGATCTCATGCGTTCTTATTTACAATTGTTTCCCAAACTCTTTTAAAATGTCAATTTGGACCTCAATTTTAAAGTCACTTTCTCTTGTGCGCCTCCCGTATCCAAATAAGGCCCAAGGGCGTCGAGCAAGTTTACATATACAGCTTTCATGCATAAATTTAGATACAGATGTGTCTAAAAATTGTCTGATGCAAGTGATACCATTCATTATTTTGTGAATTTCATATGCATCAAACGGTTATGCACACAGATATGTTCAAATTTATGCACGAGAGGTTGTGTTTATGGAATTTCTCAGAGGCATACTAAAGAATAAAAAGTGGTAGTTCGTATATCTTTTTTTGAAACTTGGAATTACATGGTATACAATATACAAACATAGAATTTAATGTGTCATTGTATGTTTAATTTTGTCCTTATACGTTGTCGTGCGTTCGACCCCACTTGACCCCGCTTATAGTTAAAGTCATATTTTTATTAACTGATGAGAGTTTTATTAGCATTAATTAACAATTTTAACTTGTGATTTCTACAATATCTCATGGATTTAGGCAGGTTGAAGTGCAATTTTTTGTAGGGCAGACAAAATGACATAATTTTGCTCACTTTGCACTCGAAACTACATCGTTTTAATTTATCACAAATTGTTATTAAAATGCATATGAATCAAAACGATATAATTTCAAGAACAAAGCAAACAAAACTACGTTATTTTGCCTGCATTGCATGTACACTACAGAAAAATACACTAGAACTCTCCAAATCCATATCTCATGAGCTGTTAGTGTACCATTGCACTACAACATCGTAGTGTGACAAAACAATGTAAGTTTGATCACATTTGAAACTGTTTGGAGACTCCGATCCGTTTAATTAATACAAATTTACTTACGCTCTAAATAATTTCAAGTGTAGATAAAATTACGTCGTTTTGATGCATTACAACATTCTCAAACCCGTGAATAATTACCCTTCATGACAATCTCTACCAAGTTGAAATAATTGGCATCAAATCATCTTGTTATTAATTTGCATTAATTAATATCAAGATAGGATCCTTGAATTAATTCTACAAGGATATCCCATTTAAATAAATAAACCAGCATGACATACGATATTCTTAAACTTAAATTCTAACTTTTTCTCAACCATCTTCTCATTATTTTCTCATTTAAATACTAAAATAACCCAGTAGTTATACCCCATATGTGACCAGTATTTTGCATGAAAGCTTTAAGAAAGGTACTATATATCTCCTGTCTCTTTAGTTATCGTCTCAATTAAATTATAAATGAAGGCTTTCTCTGGTTTAAATTTTTTTAGCATTAATATAATTGTATTTTTTTTATATCTTTTCTTAATTGTTATCATATTCAGGCTTAATTTTTAGGCTAAATATTTGTACCGATAAAAATAATTGTACCGATAAAAAATATATATGGTCAAAATCGTCAAAAAAATCACTAAAAATGAAAGAATTCTGTGCATATCAAATCCA
>JABCMJ010009944.1:0-10367 GCA_014822125.1 Arbutus unedo | reverse complement strand
CGACACCATTTTCTCTTAATAGGAATAGAGTCTCCAACACACATAAAAAAATAAACAACAACACTAACATTAGCAACAAAAAAAAATCCAAAAATTAAATAACAAAAAACAGCCGTAGATTGACAATTTTTCATGCTGGAACCATCCAGATGATTGCAAAGACCAGCAACAAAATATCTATTATCCAACATTCAATTCATTTTCAGCTCGTATAATCAAAAACCAACATATTGCACTGCAACAAAAAGCAAAACATTGGAGAACAAAACAACTACCACTTGAACTTTCAAACAAAAAAATAAAATAAATTTACATACACACAAAAACTAGTTAGCACTTCGATTTTATATAATTTATTTTCTTAGAAACTTAGACATAATTATAATTATATCTCTTTCAAAAGTCAAAAAAATTAGAACATGGCTTATCAATGTTTTTGCTTCAACAAACGTCGCTATTCCAAATCAAAACATTCCTTGATTCCGTGAGAACTTTACAAAAAAAAATTCAACAATACTTATCAATATTTTAACTAATTAATTCTCATAAAATAAATGGACTAAAGACTAAATTAGTAAATTACTAGATTCTTCCAACTCATATAGTTGTTCTATAAGATAGATGTGAGATGGTCTCCTTAACCATTCTTGGGTACTAATAAGAGCTTCCATGGTCTTTGGACCAAGAGAAATTTGATATGGATCAAGAAAACGTCTTCCAGTGCTAAACGTCCTAACACATCCCTTGCTAGTTGAGACAATATGGGATACTTAATGCTATTAGACTTCTACCAAGTTAATATATTAAAGCGTGTACTTTCTTCTTCACAAGACCTTAGTTATGTCCCTCCAGGGTCATTGCTTGGGATCTTGATTCAGCTCTAGTTGGACTGTTGGGGTTGGTTTTGATTTTGATTCTGGTTTAGCGGCTGACCTGTTGGAAGGGCAGTTGCTCCTAGTTATTCTGGCTGTAGGGCTTGTTGGAGACAAAACTCATTTTATTGTTTCCCTCATTTGTTGTTGTTGTTTTTTATTGGGCCTCCAGACCCTTGGTTTTTACACTTTTATTATTCCCAATGCTTTAAGGAATCCATCGCCCCTCTCTCCAACATGAGTCTTTTCTTGCTACTAGAGAGTAAGTTCCATCCCATTATGACTTTGGTTTCTTTTGGATGGCAAGACTTAGACCCCATTCAAATTGGTGAGTCAGGAACTCACCGGTTGGTACTATGGCAGTGGCGAGCCGTGATAGTTCTTCAAAACGAGTAGCTTACTAGATCACGCTCATGCTCCCCTGATTTAGCTCCATAAATTGTTATATCATTGTCTACTTCACAAGCGTTGAAAAATACTTGTCCAAAAATAAAGTCTTGAATTGTGCCAACGTCATTGCCTCAACGTCATTGGTGGTGTAGACATTGTCCCACGAGTAGTCAATTTCTCCTTGCATTTGTGATTTCTATTGTGCTTAATAGCTTCTCAATCTGTTTGATCTAAATTTTAGCAAGAGAAAGATTGTGCTCTCCACAAAAAATCGACAGTCAGTGTCTGCAAAACTCAGACAGTAACATGCTCTAAGTTATTGGGGCTTAGTAGGGTTGGTATTGTATGGGTAGTGGAGAATAGGGCACCTAGTATGACATTTGAGGATAATACGGCATATGAGGATGCATTTGAGGCGAGTTTGGCATATGAGCATTACTACAATAATAGTTAAAGATGACAGTTGAAAATTGTCATTAAATGTGAAAGATGATAGTTTTGAAACTGTCATCTATGGAGATGATATTAAAAGTTTAAATTTTTTTATGACAGTTTGCAATTGTCATTGATATCTATACAGATGACACTTTATAAGTGTCATTAAAAAGTATAAGATGACAGATTACTCGTTAACTATAAATACGACGGTCACAAAGCGTAACTAAAAACAACATTATTATCTAGTCAATATAGCCAAAACACCATTATCTTCTTTTTTCAAGTTTCAAATCTTTGACCTTCTACCAGACCAACACCTTGCAAGGTGGGTTTAACATCTGAGGTGGTGACATCGATTGTGAGGCAACAAAGACTTGAAATAACTGGGCTACTTAGTTGGGTCCAAGCATGGCACTAGGGTTGCCATGAATTGGCGGGTTCACTAGGACTGGAACGTCGTCGTTGTTATTGGTGTTGTCAATAGGTTTCATTTTGCCTCATAAGGATCTCAATATCAAGGGATTTCTAGATTTCGTGTTTTCAAAATATGAGTTTGTTTTTTGAACATATGTATATGATCACGTTATATTTACCACCATCTTGGTACATTTATGAGGCTAAAGCCTACAATCATGTAAAAATGATAAATAATTGCACATTGTGTTTTCTACTTAAGCGAAATTAACTCACCATTGTATCTGCTCTTCCTATCTTAACTCTTTGTCGCCTCAAACAAATATGAAAAATTCATCTCTCATCCCGTGAGGTGTTGGCGATGTGGTGGTAGGTCATCAAGATCACAGACCACCTCTTCTTCTTCCGACTGTGGATCCTTCTTGGAATCATCTTTCTTTGGATCCTTGTCTTCTGGTTCCATGATAATCTCATCGGGGCTTAAAAGTCTAACTCTAGCTCGAATCTGTCACCTAACCACACACACACACACACACACACACACATTAAACGGTCAAACTCACACGAACTGTGATCTACCCATTCTATCCAAGGTCACAGAAGTGTCTAAACCTATACTCTAATACCACTTATAATGCTCTGATTTCTTGGCAACGCCAATGAAAACTTTTTAAAAATGATTTTATTAATTAAAAAATATTAAAAAGAGATTTTTCATTGATTAAGAAGAACAGTTACAGAATTACAAGCAAAATTACTAAAATACCCTATCGGGTTTATATGTGTACTTAAAAATAAAATTCAAAGTGTCTAAGGGTACAAAAACCAAGTCTCTATGGCATCTATATCTCTCAAGCCCAACTCTTCTTGCTCGAGTTGCATTTTTACCTGCTCTTCTCCATTTAGTATAAAATGCCAAGGGCAGAGAATTTGCTACATGGGTTATAACACTTAGAAGAAAAATAATACCTGAACAACAAACCCAAAGGTATGCAAATACAACAATAGCAAAATAATAATCAAAGTAAACCAATTAGTAAAAAATAATATGTACTTTCATTATGAATCTTCAATTATATTTCTGGATTCCCTCCCCGAGAATCCAAAACTTACCCATTGAATCCATTGCAACGATCTTGATTAAGATTAATTAGTCCTTAACTACAACTGTCCTTGATGATTTTAGTTATAAATTATGTACCCGACGAAGTTACCATTGAACTTGCATGGGTGTGACCTTCCACCGTCCACTCAAGTCAATTCCAACCTCACCTTACCTGTATCTAAATGAAAGTGGTGTATTAGGTCTTAGCATGTGCATCTTACTGCTTCAGGTTCAAGTTCAAGATTGCATATCTTAACTGCCTCACATCTAGTTCAAGACTGCTAAGAACCCTGACTATCACCCATTTGGGATCTAAAGTTGCCTTCGCAGACGTCCCTAAAGTCACCTTCAATCGTCTTCGACTTCTCCTAGTTGGAGTTTTTATAGTACATAATAACTGCTATGGTGCATCAAGGTCTGCCAACAGATCTTAACACCTCATGTCCTAGTTCAAGTCCGTCCAGCATACTGATCAACACCCATATGAGACTCGTTGCCATCACAACAATCCCGAGGTTATTCAAGCCAAATAATCATTTCTATATTTCATTTTCATTATCCCTACTTATCTCTATAAGTGATCACATGGTATCGACCACTCAATCATCATTCTGTTGCCTTGATTTGAGTGTTGTACGGACCAATGTTCCTAACGTTCAAGTTTAATTTTTTCCTCAAGATAAGATAACAACAATTTTACAAAACAATTTGGCGGCATAATGGCTATAAATTGTACATTTCCACATTTTTCCAAAGCTCGTCAATAATACATTTCACGTGCTCAACAGTAATGCAACACCATGTAACAACAGAACGACATAAATGAACAAAATATGATCAAAGATGGCAATCTTGCTCTTACGGAATCCCACAGGAACCCATGGACATTATAACGATAATGCAATGTATGCTTGTGCAAGTGTAGGTGAGTTTGGGGTCTATTTCCTTCATTTGGGCCAAAACCTGAGGTCGGTTCTCAGGCAAGTCCACTGCCTGGTCGACCGCTTGTATGTCTGCCTTAGTGATTGATGTGACCTCTAAGATTCTGGGTTACTGGTTTAGCAAAGTAGTACGTGAAATCATATGAATTGAATTGAAATTACATACGATTAATAGTGGAAACACAACGTCTCATGGCCGAAGGTATGATTTTCTACCTCGTAGTGTAATTCGATGGTGATTTGGTGAAGAACAAAGACAATTCGGCAAAAAATTAGTAGCTCTCGATAGAGACTTCCTTTCTCTAGAACTCTCCTCCTCCCCCCCAACTCTCTTTTTGTCGCAGCTTGGATTTGTGAGGGAAATAGGTAAATGGGATTAGAGGAATCGGGATTTGGGGAAAAAAAGAAAACTAAAATGGTAAAGATATTAATGACTATTAAGGCGCCATTGAATCACCATCAAAATCACCATCCATTGCCATTGATGGGTTTGAAAATAAAAACTACGATCTAAGGAAGATGAAGGGTAAGAGTAAATGAATTGTTCTGATATTACTTGCCATGTAAAGCCACACATGTACACGTGATTTTGTCGGCCCAATCGTTATGCAATCTAACGAAATAAATAATATAAAAATACCATTAATTAAATTAAAAAATAGATTTTCATTTAATAAAAATCATGGGTTATAATTATTACATGGACCCTATTATTGCCTATTTGATGGAGACGTGACCATGACCTTGGGGAGGTCCTTCATTGAAGGGACAGAGCCATATCGGACTGGGAAAAAGAGATAGACAAACATGAGAAAGAAATTCGCAATATGCGAAAGTGCTAAAAAATGATCATTCGATAAAGTGCCTACTAGGGGTGAAAATAAAAATTGAAAAATCGGATCGGACCGAAAAATCAGACCGTACCGATAGTTTGAGAATTGAAAATTTTGGTCCGGTTCGGTTTGGAGGTTTGGGAAAATTGATTTTTTGGTCCGATTTCGATTTGGGAAAATACAAAATCGGTTCAAACCGGACTGGACCGGATTGAGATATAAATATAAATATGGTATATTTTTAGGTTTATGTGTTATAATTTATAACCCATTAATCCATTAGGATTTAGAATCATTACCGTGTACTGAAAATAAAAAATCACTATTTATAGAGAGTGAATGAAAATGAAAAAACACTAGTATGGGAATACAAAATAAGAATAAGTTAGAACTATTCAATTCTTTAGAATATTATTCAATATATTTTCATTGCGGGAAATTTCACCCCAAACTGTTAATTTTTTATTTTTTTTGGTGATAAGCCCGAATATTGTCCAAAAAATTAAAAAGTCTAGATCGGACCGGAACCGGACCGAAATCAGCTCAAATTGATTGAAACTGGACCAATGCAATCGGTCCGGTTTGGGTTTATAAAATTTTCAAACCGGATAACTAGTTCGGTCTCATGAATTTCACCAAACCGGACCGGTTACATCTCTTGTGCCTACGCAAGAAATTAGTTAATTTGACCACAACGAACAAGATAGCCAAACAAAGTATAACTGTTCAAACCATTTTTGTTGTGTACAACACATAAAAGGTGGAGGATGAGATCCTTAAAGAGAGAAAAGGGGGCACTCAAAGCTCACAAGACCAATGTGGTCAAGGGTGCTAGGGAAAAAGTGTAAACTATATGTTGAACACAAAAAAGCTCAAGGATCAGATTCATTCGACATTAACATGGGACCATTGGGTACCGTTCATGCCATTTCCAAGAATGACAAATATTGTTCCCCATTTCGTGGAGCGTTACAAATGGTATCAGAGTATAGGCTCGTCTCTGCGACTTTAGGTATGTTGGGTGGATCACAATTCCCGAGAGATTATCCGTTAGTGTTAATCTACGGTATATGTCAGTCTATTATATATAGATAAAAAGACATTAGATTCTGAGTCAGAGTTGGACACTCTCATCAACTTCTATGCGAAGCCAATTATCAGGGACCAGGAGATGAGGATTTGGAAGAGGATGATTCAAAGGAAGATCAAGAGTCGAAAGAAGAAGAGAAGGTCTTCGATATCAACAACCGACTACCGCCACCGTCAACACACCATGAGACGAATCAACTAGAATTAGAGGCGAGTCTTTGAGAGTGTT
Organism: Arbutus unedo; assembly: GCA_014822125.1. NCBI lineage: Eukaryota > Viridiplantae > Streptophyta > Magnoliopsida > Ericales > Ericaceae > Arbutus > Arbutus unedo. Next base: position 4,056 of record JABCMJ010009944.1, on the reverse strand, counting down.
GGAGTAAAGGAGAGCGTTAAGATAAGAAGAATGGACACAACAGTGAGATAACTAGGTTAAGATAAAGAACAAATTGTGTATCGCTATGTGCTATTTTCATATGATTGTAGGCTTCGGCTTTCATGATTATGCAAATGTGGTATTAGACTTATGTAGTATTTTAAAAATAAAAATATTTATTTCAAAAATGCGATAGTTAGAAACCCCATCACACAAGATTTTGTACATAATGGAATTAAAAGATTTTAATTAATGTTTAAAAAATCGGGACATTACACACTTAACTTGTTTCCGTTTACATTTTTGACAGAACGTCTAGAAGAAAGGCTTATTGGGTTTGGATTTTATTAGTACAAAAACTAAGTAATGTTTTTTTGTTAATTTGTGAGTTGAGGAATGAAATAAATATTTTATGAACAATTTAGGGGATAAATTAAATCTAGCATTTTTCTGTCCATATTTTTAAAAGCAAGTCTGAAAGAACAACCGATTGATATTGTTGTTTGGTGGGACTAAATAAACACTTTTGTTTTGTTGACGAGGAGATGAAATATATATTTTTTGAAAAATGCAAAGGATAAAAGTGAAATTGTAGCATAAATTTAATTGGGAACGATGGAAATTAACGGAGAATTTGTAGATTAATATGATTAATAATTGATACTTAGAGGTCGGTGCAAGTTGATTTTGTTAAAAAATTAAATAGGCCGTGACATTTTTCTATGTTTCATAAAATATTTTGTTATTATTTTGTACAAAGAAAAATTAAAAAAGCAAAAAATGCGTAAAAAGAACAGATCTTCACGTAATTTGTAAATATAATTATAAGAAGAAATCTATTTATTTATTGATTTATCCATAACAATTGATGAAATGAATTACAAAATTGAGAGAGTCAAATATTTAATTAAAAATAATAATTTTCTTAATGCCGAAAGTTGACACAATTTAGCGTTCTGTTAAGCCACAATCGCATGCAGCGTATCTGGGGGGAGAGAAAGAGAGAGAGAGAGAGAGAGAGAGGAGGACGAGGAGAGGAAACGAGAGGACAAAAGGAAGAAGAAACCCTAGAAACCACAAATCGTGGGACAAGGTTGGTTTATCCTTATGGAATAAATATAGTACTGGTTTTATCGTGTGTATACATGCGGTTGGTGGATTTCGAGTTGAGTCGGGTGATTTGTTCATTTACGTCGATGGTTCGTTTCGCAATCCCTCATATTTTTCAAGAAGTTCATGTGAATTCAGAGGCCATGGGTGAAGTTTGATTATGGCGATGGATTTTTTGTATCTTGCGCGCGATGTACTTTGGTTAAATATCTACAACATTGATTGGGTTAATTTGTGCTATTCGGAAAGACATTATTCCTTGACTATTTAAGGCTCAATACGAATTCATTTGCAGTTGAAAGTACAGTGATTCTTTGACACAAAAAGATAGATTATATATACAATTTAAGCTACTGTTTAGTTCCCATTTAGATTTTCTTATCTCATTTCTATCTTTTGAGAGCAAAAAGTAGAACTTGTTTTGTTCCCATTTCAAAAGCAAGAGTTATCAGAAGGAAAATAAATAGTTAAATATAGCAAGATATGGTTTTATGTTTTTTATTTTCTGAACGTTTATATATACCAATGCAATTGTCATTGTGTTCCACATTATACCACTGCAATAGATTGGCATTCTTCTCTGTGCATATTTAGGAGACGCTGCTTCTGGCTTTTATAGTTATGTGGGAAACAGTTTAACCAGCGTGAACTTCTCTATCATGGCATTGGGAAGAAATTTTCTTTGGTTGACTTTTTATGATTAGTTTGGAATCTTTGATGTTAATCAATTACTGTTTCGTTCAGATGTCGTCATTGCAGGAAAGTTTAAGTAGATTTAAGAAGCAGCAGGAGAAGTGCCAGTCAACCGTGTCAAGCATTGCAGCCAAAACAGGGTCTTTTAGGGCAACAACAATTCATAAGGCCGTTCCTACAGGCCCTTCCGCTTCTAGCAATACAAAATCCCCTGCTCCAGCAGCCAAGTTCTCAAAGGATACGGAGAGACTTCAACAAATTAATAGCATACGGAAAGCCCCTGTAGGAGCTCAGATCAAGCGTGTTATAGGCTTGCTGCTTGAGGTAAAATTCAACCGCTCCTATTCTCTTATTTTTTGTTGATTTGTTTTCCCATTGGGATCAAATAAAAGATCAATTTCTAAAGATCATAGAAAAACCATCTTTTGAGTAGTTATATGTGTGATAATCTGCCATGTATGGCTAGTTATTATGAAGAATGTATATCTTATCCGAAACATTATGATTCTCGTGATTGGTCCAGTTATCTCGAAATGAGCAGGCAATGCATATTCTGCAGAAGATATGGCTCAACTAATTTGCTGTTGAGTGCTTATGGCTAACATGGAGAACATATGGCTCAACTAATTTGACTATTTCTTTGTATCTTCTTCTTTGGAAGTAATAAGAGCCTTGTTATGCTTGACAACCACCTCTCTGCCATCCCCAATTGTTGGACGGGTGCATGGGAAACCAATTTGACTCATTTGTTTTCATNGCCCTATCAACAGAGCAAATAAATGAAGCATGTTATGTTGATATCAGTGCCAACAAGGCTGTGTTTGACAGTTTGAGGAAAAACCCAAAAGTGAAATATGATGGGAAATACTTCTCATACAAGGTAAAACCTACTGTTTACATGTAGCATCGGCAGTGAAACTGACTACTATTTCTCCCCTCCCTTCTGTGATGGGGCAAAGAGTCTCCTTGGCCTTTGCAATTGAAATTTAAATGGTTTTAAACTTGCTTACAGTCCAAGCATGAACTTAAGGACAAGGATCAACTACTTGCCCTAGTAACTAGACATCCAGAGGGCATTGCTGTCATTGATCTCAAAGATTCATACCCAACTGTGATGGAGGATTTACAGGTTCATGGATCTCGAACTTCAGTTTAAATACTTCAAGATATAATGTATTTGTAGAAGAAATCCAAGTTCATTTTGCAGTTCACTTTGTATTCTTAAGGCTAGTCAGTTCACAATAAAGAATTGTGGAGCATATGCATGTGTCCGACACACGTCAGGCACAGACTCGCACCAGAAATGAAATGCATGCAGAACACATCATTTTCTGAAAAAAAATCGGTTGGACATGATGCAGATTCGTTTAGGACATTTGTGTCCTAACAACTTCATACCTCATGGACACTTTGGGGACCTTTTGTAATTATTTAGAAATTCCATGAGGGCTCAATCTCTAAAGGTAATTTTATGGCTTAGGGAAACCAAGAAAACTGATGCTTTGTTCTTCGATCCAAGAACTGTGATCGAATTTGTGTGGGTGTATGTTGAGAGACCCTTAACTCTGCCAACTGGTAACTATTCCAAAAGAGACGACGATGATGATGATGTAGAGAAGAGGATGGAGAAGAATAAGAGATGCAGCTTTAATACTGCTTTATTAACTAAAGGGGAAGATGAAGAAAAAACTGACCAACCAAACGGGGGGGTTGGGGTGGGGAAGGGGAATTGTGCTGAAGGTGGACATGGTCCTCCAAATATCGTAGAACTCCTGATGGTTTTCTTTGTTTTGCTCTCTAGTCCTCCTTGATCAAATAGTGTAACTGAAATTGTCTGGATAATATCTTAACTAAAATCACATAAAAAATATTTTCCTAAATATAAGAGAATAAATATAAAATATTATCTACATATTCATTTAATATAACCCTCGACAAATTTTCTATTCGCGAAATATATATGAAATAGTCATTTTTTAAGCAAAAAATAAAAATATTTTTTATTATAGACGTGTAAAGTATTATCCATCAAATAGTTCTCATACAAATGGAAAGAAGTTTTGTCACAATTAGCATAGTAAAATAATTTGTCTGTATTCAGATGAAATATTAGGAAAATTTTATGCATTCGGTGAAATGTTTGGGGCAATTTTACACCTTAGGTGAAATATTTGGGTCAATATTATAATTTTAAGGGGCCAATTAGTCAAAACACTAATTAATTTACAAAATCCAATTGAGTGGGGTCAAGTG
>JABCMJ010009942.1:0-11384 GCA_014822125.1 Arbutus unedo | reverse complement strand
ATAATATAGTAATATCCAGTGCATATAATATAGTAATATACTACAGTAATATAGTAATATACTACATATTCAGTACATACAGCATATATAGATATATATACAGATTATAGACAGTTTTATAATACAGATTATACTATAGATAGTTCATATATACAGATTATACTATAAACCTTTCTAATCATCCTTAGTAGTGATGATGTCATCCATATGTTCAATCCTTGATCCGATAGTAGATAGAAGACAGAGTTACCAGAATGAGAGCGAGGCATACCAAACTGTAACACATCACTAAATAACCAAACCAAACCAAGTTCAAGGGTGACTACTTCAAACCATAAAGGGCTTTTCGGAGCCGACATATTGGAGAACCGTCCTCCTAAGAAACAAATTGGAAGGTTTCTCTATGTAGATGACAGAGTGATCAAAATGAGAGCGAGGCTTACCAAACTGTAACACATCACTAAATTTTCCAAACCAAGTCCAAGGGCAACTACTTCAAAGTATGGTTGTAGAAATTGTACAATTCCCAAATCAAATCGTATGATTCGATTCGATTCGAATCAATGGTATGAATCGCAATTTATAGTTAATCGTTAAAGGAATCGCAGAATCGTATGAATCGTTCGATTCAGACTTCGAACGAAAAATAGAATTCCAATGGTCGAACAGAGATCGAAAGCCCCAAACGTCAGACCAAAATTACTTCTACGAGACCAAACAGACAAAAATACTACTCCAGATCAAACGTCGAACCAACCCAGAGGTCCTAGACTCTTCAGTTTGGACTTTGGATGACAACTCCACTCCACTCGAAGACGACGACAAACTCTACTCCAAACCTAGACTGCGTTCTTTGTCTTCTATATAAACATGTATGTATCATGTATTCTTATTGACTTTAATCTTTGTGACTGTTGAAACGAAATGGATCCATGTAATGGACCCTAGTTGTAGGATTATTAAATCCATTACAATATCTTTTGCTGTTTCAGATAAGGAAAATTCCAAAACATATATAATATAATTTATATAAACATTAATGATTAAACAGCCATTTTTTATATAGAAAACACTAAATATTCTTCAATTTATTTTTGTAATAAAAATTAGAAAACACACTTCTACATTGGTTTAGGCTCAATTCAATGTATCTTTCATATATCAATGCAAATACATACATATTTAGTGTACTTTTACAATTTTGACTGAATCCTTATGATTCACGATTCGATTCGATTCACAATTCATGATTCAAAAGGTCGTATGAATGATTCTCGATACAATTCACAATTTGACAACCTTGCTTCAAACAATAAAGGGCTTTCCGGAGTTGACATACTAGAGAACCATCCTCCTGAGCAACAAATTGGAAGATTGCTCCATGTACACCTCCTTTAATAGATCACCATGTAAGATTGCATTTTTAACATCTAACTGGAACAAGGGCCAACCAAGATTAGCTATAAGAAAGATAAGAATTTGGAAAAAGTCAATCTAGGCAACAACAGAAAGTCTCGGCATAGTCAACAACCATATGTCTGGGTGTATCCTTTGGCCACAAGGTGAGTCTTATACCGCTCAATAGTCATATAGATAGTATTTGACAGTAAATACTAGTGACAATGGACAGTATACTTTCCTGACAGAAGAGGGACTAACTCCCAAGTGTCATTATCATAGAGAGCAGATATTTTAACCTCAATAGTTGACCGCCACTTAGGTATAGACACCAGGGATGACATTTTGCCTCAATTCGATTGATACCCGAACCGAACTGGTCTTTTTTCTCTAAATTGTAACCAAAATTTTCCCTCGTAGATACGTTTATGGTAGAGGCTAAGGAATATCCCCTCGGATTCGGTTCGGTTATGGTTCCGAACCGAACCGAACCGAGCCGAGCTAAATCATTCAAAATTACGAAATTACCCGCATACAATATATGTAAGAGATCGCTACAACAAAAACTCAGGTAAAAAACTTTCATTTAATAGAAAGGTGAGCGAAACCTTTTGACCGTCCAAAAGAAGGTATTGCTTGGGAATTTATTTCCAATTCCGATTCCCTTTCCACTTTGCCCTCCCCTTCATGCCCTAGTTGGGTAGCTCCATCCTTTTGTTGGTGCCTCACAACTAATATCTAGTGGGTTGTCTCCCACATCAATATGTGCCTAATCTTTCTCTCTACATTTTTCCATCTCAGTCTCAACTTTTTTTTCAATGGGTTGTCAGGGTTGAGTGGGAGTCGGATGTGTACCCAGGCGGTATGTAAAAAAGAATGGTGCAATGGGTTGGGAGGTGTGCCTAATCTGTTTTTACATTTCCAAATCTCGACCTTTCTTTTAATTTTGTGGGTGTGTACTTTTAAAGATTTGGTGGTGTGCGGTGTGCCTAATCTGTGTTTTCGTTTGTATAGATGTATGTATCTGTGTGGATTTGTGTTCCCAAATGTACATGAAGCGTGAGACCCTTTGGATTAGTGTTCCCAACTGTGTATTTGTGCCCTTATACTGTGTGATTGTTGTATCTATGTAAGTGCTTATTTTTGTTCCTGCAAAAAACAAAACAAACAGTAGCTTTGATTCTTTGAAATCCAGATGGTTTAGTACGGGGCGAGTTTCCATTGGTTTGGTTACTAACCGAATTCCATTGATACGGTTATGGTATAACCATTTCCATTCCCGGTGAATATTAGGTAATTTTTGGATGTTGAATACGGATATCCCAATATCCACTCCAATCTGACATGTTGCCATTCCTAATAGACAGGGCCTTTAGTACAATATTAGGAATAGAGACAAGATAACGAAGCAGAGATGGGGATGGAGAAGAAACATTTGGATTCCGAGGTGTAGAGACAAGTTCTGCTGAGGTACCCTTTGATTGACAAACATACACCTGCAAGGGTTTTATAAGAGAAATAGCAAGAGAGGGAGCAACTATAGGAAATTCATACTGAGAGGGATCTATACTATCCGTGCTGTAGGGGAAAAATGGCAACGACTCATTAAACATAATATCCGCACATACAAAATGACGACGAAAACCATGACAATCATAAATCATAACAATATCCCATTGTATAACTTCTCTCTCCGCAATTGATGCACAATTTAAAGCCATGACTTCGACCACAGTCACCTCCCCTTGATTGACAACCACCACCGTAAAAGCTACGACCTCCATAATTGGAGTCGCGATCATTATAGCCACGACCATCAAATCCAGATTCACGTCGACGGTTGTGACAACGGCTTGAAGAGAAATCTAATTTGCAAGACACCGCGGAGGCCAAAGCAGAACGGTCAGAAGGAACCGAGATAGTGGAGCCGAGAATACTTTCATGATCATTTGAGCTCTGATGTATCAGAGCTCGAAAGATCAAAAAAGTGTTTAGGATTAATTCACTTAACCCTAATAATACACACGACATAAATATATAGAGTAACATAACATAAAGGCTTAATTATCCCTCTCTATATTCTAATAGTAAGCATGAAGTTGTTTTGAAAGATTGAAGCCATCGCATCTAGTGCACACCTCTTCCTTATCGGTCACTACTATGAGGTAATTATGCTTTTGATGGTGTGTGCGCAGGGCATCTCATTTTAAGTCTTTAGTGTAATTTGCAGTGTTTGTGAACTTGGGTTTGATTTTTGCTTGTAATTGTCTATCCAAGATCATGTGGGACAAGGTTGTTGCAGAGATCCATGTCAAGTAAAGAGATTGGACATGTTTGTGATACTATTAATTTGTTTTAAGATGCATCTTTCTAGGATTATGTGCTGCTCATTAAAAGTAAGCAATGGGTTTCTTTGAACTGTGCCTCATGCGTTTTGTGAAGCTTTGATGACATTTGGATAGTTCAGTGATAATTTGTTTGTATTGGTGATTGGATTCGCAATGGTGGGCCATGAATGTTTGGGGAGAGTAGTATTCTTCTATTTTTTTTTCGGTTATAGTTCCTTCCTAGGATTTCTCTACTTCAGCAATTACACTTGCTCTAGATGAATCCAGTATATTTGTGACTGCTGATTCTCACAAATAGTCTACAAGTAGTTGAGATCCTTCAAAGTCCACCTCTCATCATTTTTTGTTTCTAAATCCACTACTAATTGAGAAAGTCCCTCTTTATCCCATGAGGAATGTTCCTGAAGGTAAGTTTATCTTAATGGTATCGTCAGTGGGACTTCTATTAATGTGTATTTTGGCTATCTTCAGGATAGCAAGCCAGCTGGTAATAGAGATCGGTGGGTGGGGAAAGTCAACTTTGTGGAGATACGATCATATTGGCATATGTTTAGAAGCTTTGATAGAATGTGGAGTTTTTTTATACTGTGCTTACAGGTACCTGTTTTTGGAATATGTGGGTTTATACCTTTCGACCTATAAGTACTATTTGACTCATTTTTTCCTCTCAAGGCCATGATAATTGTTGCTTGGAATGGCTCGGGGGACCCAAGCTCAATCTTCAGTTCTGATATTTTCAAGAAAGTACTGAGCGTCTTTATAACGGCTGCGATATTGAAACTTGGTCAAGGTGGGTTGTATTTCATTTCACTGCTTTGTTATGATACACACCTATTTGCTTTTAGCAGATCAGTTGATATATTGTTCACATTCTTGCATCCGTGCACATTATGATATCATTATTACATGCTTGAAGCAAATGATGTAGCCTTTGCTGTATCTCCAAATGTAAAGGTTGGTTCAAAGGGATTCACTGGGCTGATAGCTACATCCCAAGTAATATTGAATGTATCCTGAATTTGAGAAATGTAAAATGTTCCTAGATATTATGGAGTTACAGGCATTGAGGAACAGTGCCTTTGTGTGTATGTTTTGGTACGAAAGATGTCAAAAAATGACTGGAGTTAAATCATAGATGGTCCTGCTCATAGAAATATGCCATCTAAAGGAATAACTAATTACCTATTTGCTGCTTACTATGTAATACTACTTTGTCCTATAATATAGACATACAGATGTGAACTGAAAATATCTTCGTATGATAAATGATAGTGGATATATACATGTACCTTGAGGCATGTTTTTTTCATTTTTGCGAGGTTTCCAAATGATTTGGACAATACAAGGCTAGACATTTGAGTGCAAATAAAATGAAGCCATTAGTAATGCTTTTTTTGTTGGCAAAATTACAAATGAATGCTTATGCTTGCGTAGTATCAAAGGCAAAAGGACTGGGAGGTCATCCGGGAGTCAGTCTGGTCATTGTATGTATTTGGTCTTCGTGCTACATTCATGGACACAGTGAAGCCACTGAGATTCTGATACTTCTGTTGACTATACCAATAGGGGTGGATTTTCTTATCATATTATGATGATCTGGACATGGAACTGCTCAATGGACATGTCTGTGCGTATATGTATATACCTACCGCGTGCGCTCGCACACGCACACATATATATAATGTACAAGTGATGGTTCTCTTCACCTGCTTTGAGGCATTGATTGCCATTTCGTCTTTATTTTTTTTCTCGTTTGTTTTATTAGCCATTCTGCCCGACTTTACCAGTATTGTAGTTAACTAAAAAACATCTTCTTTGTGATTGAGATTTATATTTATTTTGGTACTTCCAACTGAATTTTGAGTCTTTGACCCTGCATGTGCTTCGGTGAATCATCAGTAATGTGTATTCTTTATTCGCTTTGGTTCCGTTTTATTTTCAAATTAGTTATACTTGTGCCTTAGAGATATCTACTTCGTTACTGTTGTTACATGCTTATTGTACATCTTAATTTTGCAGCTGTCCTTGACTTTATCCTTAGTTGGAAAGCAAGACGGAGCATGTCAATCCATGTTAAGCTACGATACATATTGAAGGTTGTGTCTGCTGCTGCATGGGTGGTCATTCTTCCAATCACTTATGCTTATACATGGGAGAATCCGCCTGGATTTGCTCAAACCATTAAAAGTTGGTTTGGGAATAATTCAAAATCTCCCTCATTGTTCATTTTGGCTATTGTTATCTATTTGTCCCCCAATATGCTCGCTGCACTATTGTTTCTTTTCCCCTTTATCCGTCGGTTCCTCGAGAGATCGCACTATAGAGTTGTGATGCTGTTGATGTGGTGGTCACAGGTACATGGCTCTCCTTATGATTTATAGTTTTTACGTGTGATTGACAAGAGTTTACTGTCGATAATGCTTTTACTGAATCCAATACCGTTCTGATATTTGACCAAGAGTTTGCATGTTATTTGGCAGCCTCGGCTATATGTTGGAAGGGGGATGCATGAAAGCACTTTTTCTCTTTTCAAGTAACAACATCCTTTGGTGGAACTCCAGCTTATTATGTCAGTGTTTTTTTTTTATTATTGATAATAATTTTTTTTAACTTTCAGGTACACAATGTTTTGGGTTCTTCTTATAATGACAAAATTGGCATTCAGTTACTATGTAGAGGTCTCTCCCTTGTCCCTCATGCAGTTTCATTTCAGAGTGATATTCTATCTATATGCACGTCATTATTTCAACCTTTCGTGAGATTATATCTTCACAGCCCAGGGTGGTTGCCTTGTAGGACAGTACCTGGTGTTGTTGATTAGGGTAGTTACCGTCAGGTCGAAAACTAGTTTTTATGGTGCATGATGCAAAGCTGTTGACATGGATGTGTCTGTTTATTGGATCTGCCTTATTAATGTTATGTACATCATATTGCAAGACGCAAGAAGTAATTGTCGGCCTCATTGATAGCTAATGTCAATATTAACTTCAGATGCGAAAAATGACAGAAATGAGCCCCAGTCAAGATGATTGAGTGGATGATGGACAAGTAACATGTCCTCCTTGGTGAGTACCATGGATGGCCATACAAAACTGATCTGCATTCAAAGTCTCCCAATTAATAAAAGCACATTAGTTCACAAATAAGGAATGTGGATTTTTGAGATTTGGAAATGGGTTTCACAAAGATGATGAATGAAGATGGTAGGAGGGCATGTGAAAAATGTTTTTGGACTATGTAATGCCTTCACTCTTTAGCATGTCTTCAAGTGGCCGTTCAGGGATCATCTTAACTTTTGCGTATCTAGCACATTTGTTTCCTCTTCGTTTTGTTTTTAATATAAACGTTTAGGAATTGAATCCTCCGCTGGACTATACCAAACCGAACTAAAGCAAACTAAGTCTTGTTTCTCGTAATGAAATCCCAAGCAATGCTATAGTTGGAAGTCCTTTCAGGTTTGTAAAAAGTTGTCATGGCTAATTAGCATTTTATCTTTGACAACCAAAGTCGTTTATTTGAATAAAGGATTGACATTGGTGAGTAAGGATGTACGTGCCCAGTTTAGTCTGCATTGATGAGGTTGTGGAATGGGTAGAGATTGGGTACACTCTGATCTTTTGCATCTTTTACAAAGTGGCTACCCCCGGCACCATATATTCCATCCATATTTTTTTAACTTGTTAGCTTTCCCAAATTTTAGTAACCACTAACTGATTTACCTTTTATCTCTCCCGAGCTTTTTTTTGTGAATATTTTTCTGTGGTTTCTATGTTCTGTGGGGTGGAATTATGGGCATGAATGCCTACTTCTTAGTGATGCTGAAAAGGATTGTTGTGTTCATATGGTTCTTTACTGTAAACGGAATTTACCAAGGTTTGATGGAGGATGCTATCCAGTTCTAACTAGTCATAATCTTTCTCTGTTGCAGATAAGGCCTTTAGTGAATCCAACAAAAGCTGTCATGAGTGTTCACATTACAAATTATCAGTGGCATGAATTCTTTCCTCGTGGTACGTTGATTGGACTGCACTAACTTCTTTATTTTGTATTTCATGAATTGGTATGTTCATCTTGTTTACTGCTTTGCAGCAAAGAACAATATTGGTGTCGTGATTGCAGTCTGGGCTCCTGTTCTTCTTGTATGGCTTATCTCATCACTTATCCTGTCTTCTTGCTTCCCGTTTTGCTTACCCTAGTCGCAAGTTCTTATGCAAGGATTATTTCTAGGTGTATTTTATGGATGTCCAAATATGGTATGCTATATTCTCCACATTATTTGGAGGTATCTATGGTGCATTCCGTCGACTTGGAGAGGTCAGTGGAACACCTTTTCTTCACTCTGTAGCTTCTATGCTATACACTACCACTTCTAATGCTTTATTTTGGTAATTGATGAAACGAAAGCCCTTCTGTTATTTTGGTAATTTATTTACGGTATGTGTTCATGAAGCATTGGCCAACCAAATATTGGTAAGAACTAGGTTATATAGATGATGGTTGTATCTTCTTGCGGAAGTATGAGGTGCTTGGAAGGAATGCATTGTACACTAGGCCCTGTACCAATTATCTTTCATGATCAGTTGTTGCCATTGACCTTTTTTTCGCCAGCTTCTCAGTAAATAGGCCGAAACTGTCAAATAGAATAGCGTGTATTTTCTGGTCAGGTTGTATTATTTCCTGTTATGTTCCTTATAATCTTTCAAAATATTGTTGCATATTCTTCGTTGAAGGGTTACTTCTTTGTTAACTCCTCTTCTCAGGCTCGAGAACTTTTAAAGGGCTGAAAAGTAGGGTAGTTGAGGAAGTAAAACGCTACTTTGTTGCTTGTATCCAATCTTAACCTATTCTTCCTTATCTCTCTTTGTCTAATGCATTCAACGTCTTTCCATTTACATAAAGTAGAAAAGAACAAAATGAGAAAAATTGGCAGCGCTTGTGAACTGCAGAAAGAGAAAGAAATCAATACCTTCTCAGTTCTTGAAGTATTATTACTCTTGAGTTTTGTTCTCTTTCACCCCTTCTGGTATGTTATATTCTCCAGCTGTTTTGGAAACAGTGTCCGGCAAGTTTTTGCTTTGCATCTATAATGCTACAGAAAAATAAGCGCATACTATATTTACCTCCCCAGGTGAGTATGAGTATTCTAGTACCTCCCTTTCATTTACGAAGTAAGATTTACCTCTCTTCAGTTTTACTTCTCTTTTTAAAATTTCCTCTTCCTGTAGTTGAATGTTAATTAGGGGAACAGAATTTTGAGGTCAGTCTGAATTTTGTGATTTCCCATGTTGCCTTATTTCACGTGTAGGCCTAAATACCCTTACTAGGTAAAGGAGAAAAATAGCCTCCCATGTTTTGTAGACAAAAATACACTCAGCATCATCTTCGACTTGCACACTTATACATTATATACACAATGTACCATTCCATAGGATTCCTTCTTTCTCTTCCTCCTCCCAGCCTTCCACATCAGCCCCCTATCTCCTAAGTCCTAACTCGTCCAGACCCACCTACTATCTACCATCTCTTCTTGCCTGTACTCCACCACCCGGTAGCCCTCCCTAGTCCCTACCCTTACCACCATTTTTCATCCCGCGTTATATGCTGTGTTGGTAGTTTTTCTGATGTCATACCACAAAAATAATTCAATTCTTGCTGGGTTGTTGTGGCCAGATGGTTGTTAGATTGGCATTGGGGCTTTTCAGTGGCAGGGTTAGCGTGGGGGCAGTTGGGGATGTATAAAGTTTTGGTAGAAGAGGCGCCACAAAATTATACATCGTAGCTAGACAATTGCATCTTGACAACATAGTTATTAAAGGTGAAAGCCGCACCGAGGAGCAAAGGGCAACTAGAGTCTAGGCGCAAGGTGAGGCGCCGGTTTTATTGAAGCGAGGTGCACGTAGTCAAGAAAAAAAAGCAAACATAACACATGAATACTTAAAATAGTTAACACCAAAACAATGAATTTGAGAGATAATATCACTTAAAATAGCCATAAAAAACATCTAACGAATTTCAAATAGTCGGAATAAAAATTAAAACATTAAATTCGACAAATGACTACTAAATTACTAATCATCCTCGGAATCTACACTAAGTAAATCTACTTCATCTTCACCACCATCACCGGATTTATATCCTTCTTCATCTTCCTCTTGTTCGGTTTCCTCTAAATTGGCCTCGTCTATCATTTGTAACGGATTTGATGTGGAACCCTTTGATGTGTTTGGACATACTTTCTCCATCTTCGTATGATTCTCCGTCCATCCTCCCAAGCAACCATTCATTGTTCTCATCAATATCGGATAAGGAGATGGGATCAATTGTATCTCGCATATTATATTGAAGTTTCAAACTCTTGTTATATTTGATAAAAATCAAATCGCTGAGGCGCTTCTGTGGGAGTCTATTTCTTTTTTTGTTGTGGAGCTGCAATAATTATGACCAAAATACTACTTAATACAAGAAAGTAAAAACTATCTACTAGAAAATAAGAATGCATTAGAACTCACATGTTTAAACACACTTCAATTTCATTCACAACCGGAAGCACTTTCACGTAAGGCTGAGAACTTTGACGGCAAAATCTTGCAAACTAGGAGTTTGGGAACCAAATGCATTCCACCAATCAGTTGTGAAATACAAATAATTAGCCATTGTAGTCAAAGTAGGTAATTAGCCATGTATTACAGTAGATTACCTGGTGCTCTTGTATTTCTTTGTCTAATTCCGATTGGCAATCTGAAAAGTACCTCGGCATTCATGTACATGGTCATTTTAGCAGTGATCTTATCTTCAATAGTGGGATCTTCAACCAACCTACTCACGCATTTATACATTCCGGTCATGACCTCCAAATCCTGCCGAAGTATTGGGTTTGAGTAATAAAACTTCGGATTCAAAAAATACCCAGCAGCATGCAAAGGACAATGCAATTGGATATCCCATTTGTGGTCAATGATCTTGAAGACATCGTGATATTTCTCAACCTTTTCGCCAAATGCTTTGGCTATGCTTTCTTTTGCCCTATCCATAGCCTTATAAATGTATCCCATAGACGGGTTTTTCTCGGTGTCAGCCAATCTTAACACTTTAACAAGAGGACCCGCAATCTTTAGAGCATAAACTACATTGTTCCAAAAAGAAGGCATCATAATAAATTTGGCCACATTTTTTGCCTTGTTGCTCTTTTGCCAATTTTTTTGAAACAAACATTTTCCTCAAGTTGTTCTTTTGTTGATGAATCCTTGCTAATGTGGGGAAAGCGGTTGCAAATCTAGTTTTCGCATGCCTGACCATATTTTTTTTTCCCGTGAACTGCCTCATCGTATTGAGCAAGCCTGCCCGAGCGTAGATGAAACCATCCATAGCAATAGCCCTTTCAAAAACTAACTTCAGATGTGGTATTTTGAAGATGTCTTCTAGCATCAAGTCAATATAGTGGGCTGCACAAGGAGTCCAATAAAGATGTGGCCGCTTTACTTCCAAATGTTTTCCTGTTAGAAGTTTAGACCAAAGAAATACTCAGTACAAACGGAAATCTTCTTACTACCGAATGTGCTTGAGCCTTGTTAATAAAGTAAATAGTAGAGATGGATGGTTATTGGCGTATACATTTGCCGAGGCACTATCCGTGACAAC